>JABUQX010111100.1:0-17500 GCA_015478945.1 Trachelipus rathkii
GGGATGATATAATCACCTTCAATTTAGTAATATTATTGTTATTGCTCAAATGTAATGTTATTTAGCTTTTATTTTAATTTATATAGTACATATAATTATTTTATATATATAATAAGTTTAAAACATATTGTTTTAATTAAGATTTAAATTTTTTCTACTTGTCAATAACCATGCAAAGCCTTATCGCTCTCACTTTAGAATTTTGTTTGCTTACATATACAATATTGTTTTGTTATTATTTTATTACAATACTTTTAAAAGATATGATGTTTTAGTAAGTAAATTAATGTTTAATTGTTTTAATTTTTTTACTTTATAACATAATATATTAAGTAAATTATTTCTTAAATATAATTATACACAATATTAATATTTATATTATATATATATATTATTTATATATATTAATATATATTATATATAGTTATATATTATATATTAATATCATATTATATATAATATTATATAATATATATATATATATATAATATATTATATATATTATTATTATTATATATTATATATATATATATATATATATTAATATATTCTAGTATATAAGGAATGATTTATATCATATTCGGGCTTTTCTTCGTATTCATTATATATAGCTAGTTATTGGAGTATTAATTCTTAAAATGAGGTTCTCTTACATATTGGTGATTAGTAGATAGGCCATGGACGCGTATTATTGAGACATATGAAATATAATATTAGATGCTACTGATATGAGGTTCTTTGGGATCTTGTTGTGTTAAGATGCAAATCGGAAATTTATGTCGGGTACTCAAGGTCTCCAGCGTTTCTCTTTATTTACAAGTCGATATAAAAACTCTATATTTAATAAAGCAGAGTACATTTAAATTTAACACTTTGTTTTAGTCTTTGTTAATAGAATGCAAAATTGCGTGAGAGTAACTTCTCACGAAAAATGTAAAACGGTGCTATGCACAGATTTTATAAATTGTAGAATTCTTACACATTAAATTCCACGAATCATTAATAAAGGTTCACTCTGAACCCGGTGGAGTCTTCTTTAGGGGTAGTGTTCACTAAAATTAGAATTTCATTAAACTACAAAATATCTACTGGATTCACGAAAATTTCTTTCGGGTGTAGATTCTATTGTTATTTATTATATTACATTATAGGTTTGGTTGAATTCTTCTATTTGACTTTGGATTGGGTAATTATTTGTTTGGGTGTAGCGTTTCTTCTTCCATACACCTCGCCGGGCCAAGAGTTTTGTTCATTCTATCAAAGAAGCTGCTCATAATAAATGTATTTATTCAAAAGGATATATATTCACAGTTACATTTTCTTAGTTCCGAGATGGGATGTTTAGTAGATACTTATAATGTATTTATTTTATTGAGATTCACTCTATATTAGGTAGTTGACTTCTATATATTGGTACATTTTTATGTTGTTTTAAAAGACTTATCAGGGATATATTATTTTAATAGGACTTTATTACAGATCTCGATCTCTGTTTTTTTTATTTTACTTGTGGTTGTTTTTTATTTTATATTTTTTCATAATTGTATATATTATATATATATATATTTTATGTTTATTTGTTTATTTTTAATTGTTTTATTGTTTTATATATATAATCTTGATATAAGAAAGTTCTTTCAAATATATTATATTTTATTTGGTTATTTTCTTGGTTATATCTTATATGTTTTTGATATCTCTCTTTATTTTTTTATATTTTTTATTTTTTTTTTGTGGGTTTTTCTTGTCCAATAATTTTTTCAGATTTTATATTATATTTTTTAGTTTTCTTTTGTGTCTTTTCATATCTGAAATGTGTATAATTTTTATTTATTTTTTATTCTTTTCGGGGTATATTTGATTTTTATTTTCTTGTCTGCTCATGGCTAATTTATTCATTCTATTAAGGGGGTTCTCTAATGAAATGGATGATGATGTTTCTGGGACTTGGACCTATAAAATATTTTATGAATTTATCTATGGTCTATGACTTGTGTGTAGCAATCGTATTTTTGCTCAAGGTCAACGTTTTAATGTTACAGGTCTTCAAAAAACAAGAATTTAAACTTATTTAATTTGTTGTTAAATTTCTAATATTTAGAAGCTTCAAAGCCACCGAAGACGCTGGGGAGTTGAATCACTTATAATAATATATTAGATTATGTGTTAATATTGGTGGTGTCACTTCGAATTTCAGATCAAAGTTCACGCTCTCGCGAAAAGAAGATCTTTTGAAGAATATTTTATTTTTTGCGGCTAGTTATTCATTCTAAAGGGTTCTCAATTGAAAATGATGATGTCTGGGACTTGGACCATATAATTAGAATCACTATGGTCCTATGATTTGTGTGTAAGCATCGAAATTTAGCTCAAGGTCCACGTTTTTTTGTTACAGGTCTTCAAAAACAAGAATTTAAACTTATTTATTTTGTTGTTAAATGCTAATATTTAGAAATTCTCAAATCTTAATGTTGAACTCTGAGAGTTGAACCTTGTAATAATTATTATTAGATAGTATCGTGGTATTGTGTGCCACTTTCGAATTTCAGATAAAGTCACATCTCCGCTCTCGAATATATATGTTCAGAGAATGATTTTAATTTTCTGACTCGCTCATGGCTAATTATTCATTCTAAAGGGTTCTCAAAATGAAAATGGTGATGTCTGGGACTTGGACCATATAGTATTTAGAATCCTATGGTCCTATGACTTGTGTGTAAGCATCGAAATTTAGCTCAAAGGTCCACGTTTTTATGTTTCAGGTCTTCAAAAAATGGTGAATTTAAACTTTATTTATTTTTGTTGTTAAATGCTAATATTTAGGAAGTTCTCAAATCCTAATGTTGAACTCTGGGAGTTAAACCTTATAATAAATATATTAGATAGTTATCGTGGTATTTGTGTGTCACTTTCGAAATTTCAGATCAAAGTTCAGTTCTCGAAATATATATATATATTCAGTAGAATGATTTCAATTTCGCTTTCTCGTTCATGCTAGTTGTTCATTCTACAAGGGTTCTCAATGAAAATGAGTGTCTGGGACTTGGACCATATAATGTTTAGAAATTACTATGGTCCTTTGACTTGTGTGTAAGCATCGAATTAGCTCAAGGTTCCACGTTTTTATGTTAATAAGGTCTTCAAAAACAGAATTTATAAAAAGCTTTTTTATTTTGTTTGTTAAATGCTAATATTTAGAAGTTCTCAATTTTTAATGTTGAACTCTGAGAGTTGAACTTGTAATAAAATATATTGCTTAGATAGTATCGTGGTATTTGTGTGCCACTCACTTCCGAATTTCAGATCAAAGTTCACGTTTTTCGAAATATATATATGTTCAGAAGAATGATTTCATTTTGCTTTCTCGTTCATGCTAGTTGTTCATTCTAAAGGGTTCTCAAATTAAAATGATGATGTCTGGGACTTGGACCATAAAATAGTTAGAATCACTATGGTCCTATGACTTGTGTTTAAGCATCGAAATTTAGCTCAAGGTCCACGTTTTTTTATTACAGGTGTTCAAAAAACAGAATTTAAACTTTTTTATTTTTTAATTATATGCTAATATTAAGAAGTTCTCAAATATAAATATTGAACTCTGACAAGTTGAACCTTATAATAAACTATTTAGATAGTATCGTGGTATTTTTGTGTCACTTCCGAATTTCAGATCAAAGTTCACGCTCTCTGAAATATATATGTCGAAGTTTTGGATATTTAATTTTCTTCTCGCTCATTTTTAATTTATTCTAAAGGGTTCTCAAATGAAAATGATGATGTCTGGGACTTGGACCATATAATATTTAAAATCACTATGGTCCTATGACTTGTGTTTAAGCATCGAATTTTAGCTCAAGGTCCACGTTTTTATGTTAAAGGTTTCAAAAAAAAGAATTTAAACTTATTTATTTTGTGTTTAATGCTAATATTTAGAAGTTCCCAACCTTATGTTGAACTCTGGGAGTTGAACGGGTGATGATATATTAATATATTTATTTACTGTGGTATTTTTTTTTTTGTGTTCACTTTTTTTTCGTTATTTCTCATGATATCTAATTTAGTGTTCATCTTTTTTTTTTTGTTTATCACTTCTGTATTTTTTTATATTATTTATTTTTTTATGTTTATATGATATTTATTTTTTATATATTTGTGAAATTTTTTAACTAATTTTTCTCTTCTATTTTAATGTTGTCATAATTTGATTATATAATTGTTATGTTTGTTTCTTGGTGACTTTGTTTACTCTCTCATATATTTTATATTTAGTGTAATTTTATTTTCAAGGTTTTGTTGTGTCTCTTTTTTTTTATGTAATTTTTGTGTTTCATTATGTTTCTCATTTTTTTGAATATTTTTATTGTTTTTTTTATATGTTATATAATTTAAACTTTTTATTTTTGTGTTTGTTTAAATTTGTATCTTAATATTTTTTATAGAAATGATTCTGGATTTTTACCATCTACTAGAATCAAATATCATTTCTATTGTGAGTTAATTTATCATAACTCTATTAATTAATTAAATTGATATATTATTATTTCAGAATATTAGTGTATTTATTAGTGTGTATTATTTATATTATTTGAGTGGATTTCACTTTCTGTAATATATTGCTCTCGAGTAGTCTCTAATTACTATTTTAGTTAGTGTCTACTGTTTATCTTCGAATTATTATATGTTTCAGAAGTAATGATTTTTAATTTTCTGTCTCGCTCATTGCTAATGTATTCACATTCTAAAGGGTTTCATCAAAATGGAAATGAAGATGTCTGGTGACTTGGACCAATATAAGTAATTAGAATCACTATGGTCTATTGACTGTGTGTATTAATAATCTTGAACTATACGTGTAATTTATGCTTCTCAAATATGATTCCCACTTATTTGTATTTATTTAAGTGTGATTTACAGGTCTTCATAAACAATGAATTTAACACATTTATTTTTGTTGTTAAAATTAGTTATTATATAATTTTATGGAAAGTTTCTACTCAATATTTCTTATAATTGTATTTTGATCTCTCTAGTGTATTTATATATTCACTTCTATTTATTAATTATTTATTTTATTTTATAATAATTATCTAATTGTGTAATTTTAGTATTATGTTGGAATACTATTGTGAAGAGTTTTATTATTGTGGTTGTCTGACTTTTTCTGAGAGTTTTTCAATCATATACACAGGAGGATTCCTCAATAGTGACCATTCACTCACAGAACTTATTTTATTAGTACACTTACTATATGTATAAACATATGTCCAGTACCTAATCATATTGGTGAAAATGGAATTTTTATTGGTAAAATACAAGAGTTTACCTGTACGTTTGCCTATATAATTCCAACTAGGAATAGGAATTTATTTCTGGAAAATCCGGAGTTTTACGGAATAACGTATGTCCCATACCAGGAGGTATTTATTTTATAATTAAAGTGGTTTTAATCTGTATACCGGTTGTACCTAACCAACCTGGAAGAACTTTTATAGGGGTTTAACCTATACGTTGCCCCCACCTGGAATAGACTAAATTATTTAAATAAAGTTTTCAAAACCGTTCTTGTACATTATTTAGAAAAAGAATTATGAAATAAACAAAGGTGTTATTTACCTTGTTACACGGTTGCAGAACTGGATACTGGAAAGGTATTTGGCTCTCATTTACGCGGTCTCTCACATCTGTAAGAACGTGTCAGTATTCAGTAATGCTGCGATAAGAATGTTTTATAGAAGAAGTATTGATTGTCTAGGCCGTGCTAACGTTGCAAGAACCCCGAATTATAATAATTTGGAATAACGTTCAAACTTGAATCTTTTTTAAGGTTCGTGTAAGTAGCGTCGATTTCAAGCAGTTGGCCCGGGAAATTTATTTTTAGCTCAAGGTCCACCGCTGTCATATCAATTAATGGGATGAGCAATTTTTAATAGGTTGGTTTTTTCGACAATAGGTAAATTCAGAACATTTTTTGCATTAATAAATCGCAAAATAAGCACAGCAACACTAGGCCTTAAGGGTTAAAAAAAAAATCTTTGTCAGTTGTTATATAAGTATAGTTAACGGCTTGAGAGAGTCAAGAGAGTCAGTTTGAGTGCGAGGGTGTAGAAAACTATGTGTTGCAAAAACCTAAACTGCACCTTCGTATAACCTGATTTTGTCATATACCCACTCATATGCCCCTAAACGACTGAGATGAAACAATTCATAGCTAGCTTTATTTAGTATTCTGAGGTTGCTTCCACTGGTAATGAGTTAAGAAAAGGGATTTCGGTTTTTAAGTTTAGCTGACCTATATCAGTAAATATATATTTGATAGATGTACTTTAAACTTTTATTTTCGTTGTATTTACTATTATTTTATAGTAGTATTAGTGAGGTCAGAAACTCACATGTCAAAAGTTGAAACTTTCAAATTAAATATTCTTATACACTATTCACTATAGGATTGGTGATTAAAGTGTACTTATATTATGATGATGTATACTTCCTCTTAACTTACGTGGATTATTTATATATGGGAAAATCGTTCTTTGACTTAACTGAATCTCCATATCTCCATATCTCAATATCTCAAAAACTACAATAGGCAGGAGGGGGGAAGGAAGTGTTAGGAGAGGTTGGGCCGTGCAACTGCTGTAGGTGTCTCAACTCTTTACTCTGGCGAGGCGGTACAACATAGAAGAATTTGTTGGAAACGCATGAAGAGACTTGGCACGTGTTATTTTTTTAGGTGCGTGGACCGTTCTTAGGGCTAGAGTTAAGTTGAAGAATGGATGTCTTTAGAGTGTACTCCCCTTAACACCCTTACATATGGATTGGGAATGTTGTCATGAGTTGTTAAAACTGGGGTTATTTCACCCACCTCTGGCCACGCGCAAGTGGATTAAAGCAGGGAGGGCGGCGGGAATCGACGTCGGAGAACATTGTTTTGTTTATTATCCCAGGGGGGTTTTTTCACTACACCGCATTATAGTTAAGTGAGTCAGGCCGGTGTGAGAGCGACCCTCACTTACACGCGAACACTTGCACTAAGATTAATCAAAAGAAGTGTCTAGCGGTTTCTTTCCGAGCGGAGATCTGCTCTTCGAATCTGTTGTTGTTGTAAGGAGGGGGCGAAATTAGTCTTAACTCCACGTTAGGCTCCGGGAGGGACAGAGAGATACCTTCTGTTTACACATTATTGCTCAATCGTGAGTGCGGTTATATTATATATACCTCTTAGGGTTATTCCTTAGTTTTAAAAAAAAAGCAATAAAATTTTATTATAAATAGAAGTCTTTTTTTTATAACTTGCTATTATTAATATCACTAATATTAAATAGAGTCTTCATAATAGGCCCTCAAATACACTGTATCTCCAATTATTACTAAAAAATATTTTTTATATTTATTTTAAATATTTATTAAAATTATTTTTCCATATCCTAAAAATTTATATATTTACGTAGATTTCACAAAAATAATGTCATTACCTATTATTTATTTCGCTTGTAATAGCTTATTGAGTAGTGTATTTATATAGAGATACTAATTTTTTTATTTTTTGAGGTTTTATTTTAACATATTCCAGCAGGCTAAATAAATTGTGATAACCTAAGCTAATCTATATGCAATGTTATATTTCCTCTTTTGTCTGAATGTTGATGAGCACTGATGAATAGTGTGAGTTTCCCTCTTTGTTGAGCATACGTGATTTCTATAACGCGTTTTGTCTACTGATGGAATGGAGAGATACCATAGTGACTCTTTATATATATATATTATTATATAATATATATATTACTTTTGTTGAGTAACGTATAATGGATATTGAGTATTATTGATAGAGTATTATGCGTAATTTATTGTTATTTATTATTATTATTTATGATATTATTTTCATAGAATTTCTATATTAGTATTATTATTATTATAATTATTATGTATATTTAATATATATATGGTAAATTAGAATTATTTATTATATATAATCATATTAAAATATTATTATTATATATTACTATTTATTATCTATATATATAATAATATACATTTAATTTATGCTTATCATTTATGTTCTTTGAGAGACAAATATTTTATATAGGTATATATAGTATTATATAACTATAATTATTTTATATTTATATATACCCTATATATATATATATATCATACGAATTATATCTCTTATATACTTATATATATTATATTATATTTATAATATTATTATCTTTATTTTATCATATAGTATAATTAACTATCTATTGTCTAATTAAATAAGGATTCTCCCTCAAATCTGCTTTTTTTTTATGTCTATTTATGTACTTTTTGTTTATTCATTTATTTGTAGATTTATTTATGTATGTTTTTTTTTTAATTTATTTTTCTGTTTCCTACTTATGTAATTTATGTGTGAATGTATTTATTTATTTATATTAATTTATTTGTCCTATATAACTTTTTTTATTTTTTTGTATTTATTTAATTCAAATTCATCTCTTGTTATAGTTTTTTATTTTTTTCATGTTATATATTTTTTATTAAATTAATTTAATTATTTTATGTATTTATTTGTCCTATACTACTGGGGTTTGTCTTTAAGTTGTCCTTTGATAAATTGAGCTGTGGCGGCAATCTTTTCTTGTGGGTCAAATTTTCTTTCGGAATCATCGACGTTCTGATCATCACAATTATCACAATAAAAAGTTACACGCCTCTCGAAAGTTAAAATTTTTAACGCCGATTAATGCTTTCTTATATAAAAAAATAATTCAGGTGGGGCCTCGTGCTAGTTTTAGGACCATCCTAGTTCAGTGTTTGATTAATTTGTTAGTATACTTAGATTTTTCTCTGTGTAATAGCCTAAACAAACTTAAATTCGTATAACCTGAAACTAATGTCAGGGCCTGAATGGAGACGCAAAAATGGATCAAAAATGAAAAGTCCTTGGGAGTTGTTTTAACAATCTTTGAGAGGCTATAAAATTTTTTTTTCCTATACTCTACCTTCCCACTCATTTTCATTTTCATTATAATTCTTTATAATTATTTTTTTAGAGTAGGCCTATATCCTGTGATTTTTATAAAAAATCGGGGTGACACCCCTCTGCATTACTATTAACCCTGAATTTAAATTTTTATATACGGTTATAGTATATATACAGTATTTTATAAATATTTTTATCATGGCTGAAAAACAAAACATACCACAAATTTAAAATTCTTAAAAAAAAGCAAAGATTAGCATTATCAGTGAAGAGAAAAATAAAATTTTTAGAGTTTAATTAGAGCCAGCTCTTCTAATACAACTGTTGCATGTAAATACAGGAAACAATGAGATTGACAATTTGAATCACAATTAAAAACAAGAAAATAGAAATTAGGAAAATGGTCAGTCATAAACTAGGCTGGAATCTTTAAGTGGCCATCTAAAATGACAAGCCGTCTACGAGACCAATTAACCTTGGTTAAAAACCTTTCGTCATATATTATGAAAGACCTAAATTGAAAACGAGTGCCGTGCGATGTAATAATGGTAAGAACAAACACCTGAACTACTCTATTATATGTATAATGTGAGAGAGTAAAATAGTGACCAAAGCGCACTCAAATTTAACCTCAGGTTGGTTTGATTTATTTCACGGTAGCAGTTTTTTTTGCTTAATAAACATATTCATCAACATGAGAGATAATGATGTCCGCAGACAATCGCAGTAAGCATTCGACTTTTTTTCGCACAAATTGAAAGATAAAGGGTAAGACTACCTCAACAAGTTTTTCAATACTGATGAAAACACGGGGCGTTTTCTGAGGGAAAGATAACAAGCCTGATCGCCTACTCACATTTCTAAAAAATGAAAAGCGATTCAAAGCAGCAAAGGATCGCGTGATAAATTATTTTGCGGCAATGCAGCTGGCCACTTAATAAAGCCTAGCTTCCTTCATAAATAAATCAGCAAACCCACGTATGAAAGGAAAAATAAAAATAACTATTGCCAAGTCTTCTGGCAGTCAATAACAAGATGGCTTAGGCGCTCACAAGTCGATTTATTTAACTGACTGTTTCATAAGTGTCTTGCGTTCCAGGTCGAGTTACCCTTTGAAAATAAAGAGGAATATTCATTTGAAAGTTTATTCATTAATTGACTTGACGAACTTCCAATTTAACCCAAAATGTCAATGAGAAATGGAAGTTTGTATTTCTTCAGCCAATACGACTTTAATTTTTCAACCTTTAGATCAAGAAGGGATTCGATGTTTCCAAGCTAATTACATCCAGATACCATTCCACTGATTCGTAATTTTTTCTGATGAGGATCCGAATGCAAACGTCATGAACTTCTGGAAATCTTTCAATATTGCAGACTGTTTAAATTATGTTCAGGAGGCAACTGATCAAGTATAAGAACAAGACTCAGTAGTTAATCGCTTAAGCACGCTAAGTAAAAATTCTATGAAGTGAAATGTGTTACAGACTTTCAAGGACGTTTACAACTGCCAGAATAATGGAAATTGTATTGTATGCAATACTTCATCACGTGGTGTGGTATATGTTAGGATTCTTTGACGACGCTGCAAAAGAATATAGAAAAGAATAATATGGAAAGGGGTAATAAGAAAGACACTAAACGATGAAGAGTTAGCTGAAACTTGTTAATTTTCAGTTATCTGATACGAATAGATGAAAATGAATTAAAATGCTGAGTAGAAAATGACTGGCGATTAAATACAATTAGGGTGAATAGTTTCGTATGGAAAACAGTTTAATAATTTCATTGTCCGACAAAGATCATTCAATGGAACGCACTCCTCAAAATTAAAAAGACATGAGCTGCCCAATTTCTTTTCAATGCTAATAAAGAATTATATTTGTTGAGCTAATAATGAGCAAAAGCATCAATTACCGATAACGATTATTTCTCAAAAATGCAGCCTATGCAATCTACAGATTCGGAACCACCTTCCTCTCCAACTCCTAACTTCATTTACACTTTGAAAGGAAATATTTTACGCGCAATTGGATTAACTAAAATTTTATATTACAGTATTTAATTTTATTCAATAAATATATATATTAATAATATATAATAATATTAATTATATACTAACTTTATATATTCATATAATATATATATATTAATATATATATTATATATATTATATATTATATTATAATATATAATATATATATATATATAATATATATTTAATATATATATTAAATATATATTACATAAGGTGGGCACGTTTATGAGAGAAAGTTAACGTCGTTTATTTTTAATCGTTAACAAAAAAAAAAATTCACGACGTTAATCATTAAAGCGTTTTCCGGTAAAGGAATTTAACGGAAGTTAAACGTTAATCGTACGTTAACCGTTTCAGTTTGTAAGGAATATTAAATAATATAATTGTTAATTTCTTTATTATTAAATAATATTCACTAACAATAGTCATATTAAATGATATTAAGCTATCAGACAAATTTATTATACTTCTTATGACCTATAAGCAGATACTTTTGCCTGCTTGCCGAAGAATACTTAATAAACGTAAATACTTAATTAATTAACTCAATACCGGTGGTCCGTAAAAGGAGTCCCAGTTTTCAATGCTTTATATATAATACAGCATCACCATATACAATATACACAGCAATCATACATCAAGTAAAGAGTAAGTTGCATAGTTTTCGAATATGCACAATTAGCGCCAGAACTGAGTTACTGATTAATGGGTCGACATACGCGCGTTCAAGATGTAGTCTTCTCTAAGTGCGTGGTGCACTACTCGGACAAATCGGCGAATCCTGCGCTGTAATAAAGACTTCTTGCTCTTAAACAATTTGCTAAGTGTGAATCTGTATAATTACGATTCAACTTGCGTATCGTTTACGGTTCAATGTGAATCTCCATTGGGGCAAAAAAACATTCGCCGATGGTATATGCAATTTGCAACTAATGGATTGTCTTTGTAAAGGCAAAAGTATAGGACGGCCCAAAGTGACTGTACATGATGTGGACCGTACCAGGGCCTCGTTCCTTCGTAGTTCTAAGAAATTCCGTAAGGAGAGCAAGTCACGAACTGCAGGTGCAAAAAACGACGGTGTGGAAGGTGTTACGGAAACGTTTACACATGCGTGCATACCGGTTGCATTTTGTACATGCTTTAAAGCCCCACGACTATGCTTCTACGGTTTACCTTTGCCTGTGCAGTGTTAAGTCGAGACGATGACCTTCTATGAATACTGTAGTGTTTTAGCCGATGATAGAATCCACCTTTCCATCTCAAGGGTTAAGTGAATGACTCATAATGTTGTATCTGAGGTCTGAAAATCCGCATGAACTTGTAGAACACGAACCGGGATTCCCCAAAGGTTAACTTTTCTGCGCCATATCCCCCGACGCCAGGTCTACAGACCTTTCTTTTTCGCAGAATGACAACCGTAACAGGGTTTCGCCTATCTTCGATATTAGTTCACCAATGGCTCTTTTCCATAAACACTGCCAAACAAAGTTTTGCGGCCAAACATTTGAAGGTCTTTTATAGGTAACTTTGGTTTTGAGCCAGCTGATTCCGAATATGACCGCCGTTTTCCTAGATTGGCTCTATTTTTCTGAGATACAGGGTGGTCACAAAAATACATTAATAACGACAATTTATGTTAGGTTGTAACGTAATTCACAAAAAAAAACACGAAAGATATAGCTATATCAAATTGTTAATGAGTAAGTACATAAAATGCTAATAGGTTAAATTTACACTTTCAGACTTACAAATGAAAATCACATTTATTGCATTACAATTCGCTTTTCTATTAGTGCACTTGTCTTACTGTGTATAATGTGGACAATCATCTGTTTGTATACGGCTCCTTACACGTAGTTACCTGTCCATCAATGTTTTGTAATCCCCATCTTTCCTTGGTATCCTTTCTTCCATCACCTTGATATCTTTATGGAACCTCTCCTCTTGTTCTTACTATTGACATTCCTATAATTATCCGGAAACTCGATCTAGTGACTACTTTAGAATAGTGAACTTTTTATGCATCTATATTAGCATTCAAAATTTTTGAAGTCTGAAAAGCATTTTCTTGCCCGATTCTACAATAGTTGGCAGATTTATGGTTCCCCAAAAAGTTCTGAACAACCAAGACAAAACTTTTCCAGGCAGAATGCGTCAATATCAGTCATGGAAGATTTATGTATATTGTCAGCCTCCTTGATGAAGTTGTGGCGATATTTCTGTGCCGTGACCAGGATACAGCTTGAGTTTCTCATGCTGAACTTGAGAAAAAATCTGCAAATATTATTTATGAACATTCACATCTTTTTTTGTCTAAGGGCCCAACCAAATTGCTTTCATCAGTTCCCTAGTTTTGCATGTGGGAGTTTGGTGGGGAAAAATAGTTTTTCCCCTGTCAACCAGTGGTTTCGTAAATCTGATATTTTGATGGCACCTTACAGTCATATTTTCCATCTAGCAGGCCATGCACAACTATTTTCCCAGTGGGTCTTCTTACCTACTATCCCACAAAGCATATAAAATCAAGGGTTCTTAGTAATATATCCGCTTTTGCTAGCCCAAGTAAGATGTTTGACCATCTTCAAAAATCAACAGCACGCATTTTATATTATCACTAGTGTTCGATTTATATCGTAAGCTTCTGCAAGTTCACCATATCACTTATATTTTCATATCTCCCCTCTTTCAGTTTGTTGAGATGACTATTGGAGACGATGCATAACTATTGCCATTGTTACAATAAATACACCACTTCCAAGCCTACATCGTTGAACTACTCATAAACAATCGCAATTTTCTTCTGGTCCGGTATTTTTTAGGTTATACTCCATTTGGATTAGTAGTCAGGGTTGTCCTACAGTAAATAGGTCTTCTATTCTTCAATGAAACAATACTGGAAAGAAGTACTCCTTTCTCTTGTTCGACTTACAAAAGTTTATTGTTACATTCGGTAGCCTTGAGAGACAGTTCTTTTCACTTAGTCCAGATGCTAAAACCTCAGAATCTTGCTTGGAGAGACTTAGCTCTCGTATAAACTTGATCTCTTCCCTGGGAGACTGTTGCTGGTGTAGAAAGTACTTTTCTTCATATTCACTATCCCTCTATTCTGCACGTGTGCACACCAAATCCTGGATATCTTCTTCATCAGACAATGCTAAGTCTGGGAGTGTAGTGAACACTGGGTGGGGACATCGTCGGAGTGGTGGTACAGGTCGCCTTGCCTGATTCCAAATCGGATACTCAAATTTACGTTACTTGTAACGATTGATACCTTTCACATTACCAAACAAAAATAACAGTCCCCCTGTGGTGATTCTTTGGCTCTCGCCATAACCATACGGTACACCAGAGATTTTAAACCTTTCTCGTGTTTCATTTTTCCCAACTGACGTAGATTTTCGACACACGTTTTAACAGACCAAATGGGGAGCCCAAGACTTATCTTGGTCTCCGAGTTTCATTCCAAAGTATGCCAGATATGCTTGCTTCACAAAGTTAGTAATATTTCTTCTCTGGTTCTCCTGGCAAATTCACCACAGATGTAGTAGAATACATTGGGGTTTTTCAAACAGCCTCTTCGTGAAGTACTCATAGTGTTCTGAAAATAGAAAAAAAATAAAGTATGTATAAAGGTAAGCCCCTTAAGAAATAAAACGATATTACTGAAAAATATGCATTAAAAAGATATTTTGTAATAAGAGTAAATCTGGAACACCATGTATCTCAAGACTAGAGCCAATCTTGGTAAACTAATGTCATTTCTGAAATCAGCACACCCAGTATACTATAAATTCGATAAAATATCCTTGGCAGCAAAAAAAATATTTTTTTTTGTTGCCCATTGAATTATTAGAGGATTAAGCGGTAAACTTTATATGGCAGCAAGATGGAGCCCCTGTACATCCGAGTCACATAGTGCGAGCGTGGTTGAACGACGTACTCCCAGATCGTTGATGGTTGTAATGGTCCAGACGACAGAGGTCTCTATATATCTGGCCCCCCCGGCCCCGGACTTAACGCCATCGATTTTCTTCTATGGGGCTGCCCAATGATTTGCCAGAGTTGAAGCGCAGAATTGAACACGCCGTTGCGTCCATTACGCCGGATCTGTTAACCAATGTTTGGGAGGAATTGGATTATCGGCTGGATGTGCCCCTTATAACGAAGGGGGCACATATTGAACATATGTAGGAAAAACTCTGTTCAATGACCTTCACTTTGGTGTTTGATATGCTGTTGATATTGTATATTACGCTGTTATAAATAAAGCATTGAAACTGGGAGTTCTTTTACGGACACCACCCGAGTAGTATATTATTGTAAAATAATGGGATATGACTCCAAAATCAAAATATCAATATGTATATTTTTTATAAATTACAAACGCTTATGAGGCCTAGTTCTTATATTTTTCACTAAAGTCGCAAAAGAAGCATGTTCAAGTAACGAACGAAGAAGTTAATGACTCATTGAACGGCAAACAGTCACTATCTCTTTTTTCTTCAGGAATCAATAAGAAATGAAATACAGCAAAAGAAAAACATCAAACATTTTTAAACGGGATAATAACCGTGTAAGAATAAACACATTTTGAGCCATTGAGAAGCGTTTAGGAAATTTTGGAGAAAAAAGTTTGTTATCGAAATTGAATCTAATACAATTTCAAAACATGCTAAGCAAATAATATTTTATCAAACTGTAATCAAGGTAACGATTAACGGATGTAGGAAATTTTTTTAACTCGTTAATAGTCCGTTACTTCTTTTCGAAATTAACGAAAGCGTTAAAAGTTAACGAAAAAATTAACGAGTTAATTAACGGATTAACGCTTTAACGCGTTAATGCCCACCTTTGTATATATATATCCAAATTTATAAAGGTTTATACATTTTATATTTTTTTCATTTTAAAAAACTTTTTTTTTTTAATTTAAGATATTTACACCACTGTACTGGAATGTAATAAATATCCTAAAAATTAACTAGTCAATAAAATATGTTTATAAACTGTACTGTAAATAACATAACATCTGCAAATTTATTCAATCATTATTAAGGATAAATAAAATACTGTTGTTATTTTATTTACCTTATACAAAGGTAAAAATTTTAAAATTTATTTTTCAGAGGGGTTAAAGTTAAACGCGATGTCACCTATAGCGTGGGGTCAGGATTTACTCAAGAACCATCGTTCTACGAGGGATGACTGTACATGGTATTTTTATTATACACAAATTAAAGAGCTTTTCCTAAATTTATTAGGCTTTCTCTAATTTATGTACATTTATTTTAGTACTCTTGATTTCTTTAACGAAGAAATTGAAAGTGTTTCACTGGAACTAAACTTCAACCTCATTTTTAATGTTTTGAATAAAGACTTTATGATGCAAGGCTACAAGCAACATGGGTTTGATTAAAGGGTGAGATAAACTTCACCGCTCACAGGGTCTACTGGAACCTCCACTTTCTGTACTCTGTGACCGATGGTGGTGGGGCTTTACATTTTTCAGCCCATTTTGATATTAGTATTGGCATCAGTATACAAAGTGCATAATTTTATTTATACATTCTAAAATTAAAAATGCTGATCCTGTCCAATAATGGGCTAGTGTAAATTTTTAATACTGAAAATGATATTTAAATGTTGGTAATTTTGTACCAGTCTTCTTACCTGACAATTTTTATTAATGAACTCAAAGAAACTTGTAACAAAAAAGACCTGAAAAGGCAGAAAAAATATTACATTGATTGGAGAAAGGGTTGTACGAGACTCTTGACATGTCTCCCCCAACCCTGGGTTTTTAAACGCATGGGGCATTCCAGGACAAACCAAACTAATACAGAAAAGTGTTAAAGGAAAAGGAAACGGACAACCATAGACGTTTTTAACTCTAAAAAGGTTCAGAACTAGTGAGCAAAAAGCAGGCCCAAGTGGGCTACAGACTCTCTCAAAGAGAAAAAGGACACAGAGGGGCAGATTACTGATGTTCTTATGAAATGGGTACATATAAAGACATATATATAAAGACAAATTAAAATCAGTTCATTCTTATGCTTCAGTGGAAGTGGACGTGTAAATTTTTTTTTTTTTTTGAGAGCGGAACTCACCAACAAAGGGCATATGCTGTCCCTCCAGGCAGACAAAACACTGCCCTTCAATTCATAGCTAAGGCAATGCAACTTAACCCGGCTGCACAAGAGCCCGTCTCAAAAAATTATTATATTTATACACTATGCCGTGATACTTCCGCCAAACATGTCAACTTAAAAGCCAAACATGTCATAATATTAATAATCTGTGAGCATAGTATGAAATTGTTATTTCTGGTAGGCTTGGCACATTTTAACTTTTTGGTGAGAACACTAAGAAAATTATTAGTCTTTCTGGTAAATCAAACCACGTTGCTGCAACAATTTTTTATTATTGAAAAGTGTAGATAAGGGGAAGCGGTTGTTTGCCCATTTGGCCTTTAATTATTTTTTTTTTAGATCAGGAAA
>JABUQX010111100.1:22500-30000 GCA_015478945.1 Trachelipus rathkii
CTTCACCCCCGATTTTTATGAAAAACACAGGATATACTAAAAAAAAAATAATAATGAAGAAGAAAAACAAAAACAAACGTGGGCGGATCTCTTAGGAAAAATGTTACAGCCTCTTAAAGTTTGGAATTTTCCATAGGTTTTTCTGATATAATATATATATATATATATATATATATATATATAATATATTTATATATATATATATATATATATATAGATAAGATATATATATTATATATAGGTCGCCTCTAGAAGAGCCACAATCCATATCTCAAAAACTACAATAGCTACCAGGAAAAGGAATACATTGCTGGAATGCTGGTCGAATTTTAGTGCAGAAAATGTAAAAAAAAAAAAAAAAAAAAAAATATATATATCTCAAAAAACTAAAAAGCTAAAGCGAAAAAGGAATAAATTTTTGTCGAATCCTCGTAAAATTTTGGACAGGTATCATGCTTAAAAAAATAAATAAAAAAAAAAATTGTTAATAATTATAGTAATATAATTAGAGGGCCTATTTAGAGACCTTTTATTGGTTACTCGTTAAAATAAATAGACTTTCTATTAAATTTTGCTTTTTTTTTTAACTTAAGAATACCCCAAGGGTATACCGCACCGATGGCAGGAGTCGGGGTCTCTCGGCTTCCGGGGAACTACGGGGTAGGACTAATTCCCCCCTCCGGAACCCTGCTCTTTGGTATTTGGGTGTCGCAGGGCTCCTCCGCCCCTCCCCTACGGTGGTATGGAAAAACGTCCCCCCCCTGTGTTCCCCGGTCGACTCGAGCCCCCTAAATTGCCGTGTAATACCTTTACAAATAATATATGTATATACTATGTCCCAGCACCCCCCCCAAAAAAAATAGCCATTTTTTTTTCCTAACCAAAATTTTACAAGGATTCCAAAAATGTATTTCATTTCGCTGTAGCTTTTGTAGTTTTCGAGATATGATTTTTTTTTTTTTTCAGTTCCCTCATGCTAAAATTTGCCAGGATTCAGCAATGTATTCCTTTTCCCGGAAGCTGTTGTAGTTTTTGAGATATGGATTGTGCTCATCAGAGGCTGGCCAATATATATATATATATATATAATATATAATATATTATAGTATATAGATATATATATATATATATATATATATAATATATATATATTATATATATATATATATATAATATATATATTATATATATAAATCGGCTAGTATTAGATAGCCTGACAGACAGATTGAGACCAAAAATTTTCTAGTTCAAAAATTTCCTAAGTTCAGAAAAGTTAAGTAGTTAGGTTTTTAAGAAAATTGTTTAGTGGCAGGCTTCTGGCATTTCAGAAGCTTGCCACTAAAGATTTTTCAAAAAAACTAACTTAACTTTTCTGAACTATTACTTAGAAATTTTTTTGAACTTAGAAAATTTTGTCAGAAAATATGTGGACTATCTAATACTAAGCCTATTAAATCAAAGGATATACTGTAGAAAAATAATAATGAAGTATAAAAAAGACAAAAATAATATAAGTAGGAAAAAAGTTACAGCCTCTCAAAGTTAAAAATTTTCCCATAGGGTTTCTTATAAAAAAAATTAGTGGGCCTCGTGCTCGTTTTAGGGCCCTCCTAGTTCAGGTTATGATAAAATTTGTTAAATATTCATAGATTTTCTGTGTATACCTAACAAAACATATCATAACTTAAAACCAGAGGACCTGAAATGAAACCTAACTTGGATGGATAAAAAATGAAATTTTAACCACTTTGAAAGGCTGTAACTTTTTTCCTAAAGAGTGATAACTTGAAATGGTTGGAGTATGATGATACAACTGGTTAGGATAGAATTGTCATGGGATTGGAAGACATTTATTTTATCATCGGTGTGGCTGTACATTTCTTGCTTCCTTATAACTTGTAGAGTAACATCATGTATTACTAAGGTTGGTGAACTTTAATTCTTTAATTCTGTTTTTCCAAATGTATTTAATCTTCCTCTCTCTAAAGCCCACATCTGCGCTCATCTGAGAGATTTGTGTTAGTCTTGGGTGGTGTTTTTTTTTAAAATATTTTATTTTCTGCTCCCTCTTGAAAAGGGCCCAGCCTGTGAGTGGTGGTATTAGCATATAATATAAATATATTATATATTAAATATATATATATATATATATATATATATATATATATATATATATATATATATATATATATATATATATTATATATATATTAGATATATATGTAATGTATATATTATATATATATATTATATATATATATATATATATATATATTATATATATATATATACATAAAATGGGGAACCGATCAATTTGTAATATTCTTAAATATTTTTGTAAATAAAAATAATTGTAAGTTATAAAAAGTTCTATTTTAATTTTCAAATTTAATATAATTAATGATATTAAATTAGAGAAAGTTTTTTTTAGGTTGTAAATTCAATTTCCCCCATTTGAAAAAAAAAAAAAATTTTTTTTTTTTAAATTGATAAAAAATTCTAAGACCTGGTAAATCTCGTAGAATTAAGATATCAGAATTTCGATTTAGATGCATATTCACAAGTATTTTTAACATTTTCCATATGAATTTTTTTAAATATTAAGCTTATTTTTAAAGTTATTAAGTGGTTTCACTGTCAGGGTAAAACCGGTCAGGGCGCATGGGGGGAAAACTGGTCAAAATACACTTATATAAAAATTTTCATTTTTTTTTTTAGTTTTTAATAATATTTTATTTTAGTTTTTATGTATGGTGGACTATAAGACATTTGTTTAATGTTTTCTATAGCTACCTATCTTTCTTTCTCTCTAGTGTAAGGATAAAAAAAAATGCAAATCAATACTGTATCATTTTTTTAAATGAAATGTGCTTACATATGTAATATAAAGTGCCTTTTTTGTTAGCAAGTGTGAATATTATTTTTATTATTAAAAATAATTAAAATTGATTGTCATAGTTTAAATTATAATATTAAAAATATTTTTTCGTCAACAAGTTCATGTGAAATGTGCGTACATACTGATAATATAAAGTGCCTATTTTGTTAAAAAGTGCAAATATTATTATTATTATTGGAAATTATTAAAATTGATTGTCATAACTTTTTTTTCAATGTTTATTTAGCATAAAATGATGAAAATTAAATTTCAAAATTTTGGAAAAAAATTACCATATGGAAAAATTTAAATAAAATATAAATTACTTGCTTTTACTACCCAAATTAAGTTTATTACACTATTAAGAACTATTTTATATTTAAATATAGTTTGGACAAGCACAAACCTAATAATATTTAAGAAGTTTTTCCCCATGCCAATGACTGGTTTTATACCCCTATTAAATTTTTTTGAAACTTCCATTTTTCAAACAAATTTTAAATATATTTATTTAGACATTTTAATTATTTTCATTATTCTATAACATTAAGGAAGGTTTAAATTTAAGAATAAACTATTAAATATAGATGCCACTTCATATTTTGATTTTTCAAGATTCATTAAAAAAAAAAAGGCCCATGAAAGAACATGAATACCCATTTTATATATCATATATATTGGTAAATATCTAGTATTTGATCTCAATATTTTCTAAAAAAATTTCTAAGTTCAAAAAAATTTCTTTCAGAAAAGTTAAGTTTTAAGAAAATTGTTAAGTGGCAAGCTTCTGGCATTATTCAGAAGTTTGCCACTAAAGAATTTTCTTAAAAACTAACTTTTCTGAACTTAATTTTTTTGAACTTGAAAATATTAGATAAAATTACGTATATATATATTATATATAATATATATAATATATATATATATATATATATATATATAATATTATATATATAATATATATAATATAATATATATTGCCAGCCTCCGAAAGCATCATGCAATGTAACTAAAAAAAACTTATAACAGCTACAGGAAAAAATAAATAACATTTTTGATTTCAGCAAAGCAATTTCATCAATGAACTTAAAAAAAAAATTATTTATTCTTAAATAGTTATTAATAAAACCTTAAAATATAGGAAGTAGCATCTTAGGTTTGCAGCGTAACTCTCAGTAACCTTCCGATTTCTTGCAGTAGTACGAGAGCAAAGAGTTATCCAAATATTTTTTTTTTTATTAAGTTCAGGAAAATATGTTAATTTTTTTTTTTTTCCTTTTTATGGGGTTTGAGCGACGGGGGACAGAGGGCGGGACGAAGTCCCCTCCGTCGTCCCCCGGTTTGTGGTTGGGTTTACCTTTGGTATCTTTGGTTAAAAAAAAGGAAAAATTCGACATTTGGAAAACTTTGACGCTCCCTCAGGAGCGCTAGAAGCTCCTTCGTTCTTCACAAAAAACTATCATTATCATACAGTTTCAACATTTTTTAAAAATTTTAAATTTTCAAAAGCTTTTTTTTTTTTTTAATTTCAAGGATAAAAATGTCTCCTGATTAATAAAATTTTATTTATTTATTTATTTCCTGTAGCTGTTATAGTTTTTAGTTACATGCATGTTGCTTCTTGAGGGCTGACTACATATAGTATATATATATATATAATATATATATATATATATATATATATATATTATATATATATATATATATATATATATATATACTATAATATATATTCTAGACTACAAATATATATATATATATATATATATATGCACACAGGGACTGATAAATTTTTTTGGATACTGTATCAAGTATTGATTATATTATAAATTTTTTCTTATACATTTGTAGTAAAATGCATTAAGAGATACCGATACCCGATACATTTAGGAATTGTCTAAGCGATTGCGATAACCGATTCAAATGTATCAATCGGTATAATATATGTCACTGATACATGTATCTAGAAACTGCACTTAGGACCATTTGAAATATATATATATATATATATATATATATATATATCTTATATATATATATATAAAATATATATATATATATATATATATATATATATATATATATATATATATATATATATATATATATATATAATCTTTTTTTTATATATATATATAGTATATATAATAAAAAACAGTCTCTTAATTGTTTACATGTACGTAGTTATTATAAAAATGAAACCATACTATGGATTTATACAGTTTCTCAAGTACAAAACAAAGAAAATTGTCCCAATTTCAGATATTAAAAACTTCCAACCAAAATCCATGACAGATTTTAATAGACAAAAAATCTACAAAATAATGTGGCCTCAAGAAGATGACTATGAAAATATGGAAAGCTACGAGAGAACTGCGAACGATGCAACAGTGTTACAACTACGAGGTTAGTTTCTTTATTAGTAATATAATAAGATTTTAAATATTAATTAACCTTGATAAATATTAGCATGGGTTCCTCTAATGCAACATTTTTCCATGTACAAAGGATTCTTTCCAGATTGATAGGAGGATGGTTGCTGCTCCAACACATATATGAGAATCTCCCTCAGAAACAGAAAATACGTTCATTCCTCATTTTTTCAATTCTTCTCACACCTAACACGCCCCAAAGATTGTCCATCTGAACACATTGTACTTTAGATCTATACCTCTTATTCCAAACCATATCATCACTACTATACATTAACACAGGTAACAACATACTCTCATGCAAGACCCTAGCACACTCAAGATTTAGTCCCTTTACATCCACCTACGATTTAATTGCACAGCCCCACCTCCTGGCCTTTTCCCCCCAAAAAACCAAAACTTTCTACTACACTGCATCATTCGTTCCCTTTTCAATCAAATATCCTAAATATTTAAAACTCAGACACTTTTTCTAGCTGCTCACCAACTAACATAACTTCACACCGAGGAATGTCCTCATTCACAACCATAACCTTAGTCTTATTTGTGTTTACTTTCAAACCCCTCCTTTTACACACCCTGCCAAATCTCTACCAATCCTCTCAAACTCTCTTCAGATTCACCACTCAAAACCAAATCATCCGCATACAGTAGGTAGAGTGCCCTCCACCCTCCATCATTCTAACACCATCCCCTGCCACCCCCACTTCTAATTCTTTCATAACCACATCCTACTATATTATATATATATATATATATATAGTATATTATATATGATATATATATATAATATATATATATATATATATATATATATTATATTATATATTATATATATATATTATATATATATATATATTATATATATTATTAATATATATATATATATTATTATATATATATATTATATTATATATTATGTATAGAATTTTCCTTCCCCTTGAGGTAAAAAAAAAAATTAAAGATTGCGAATTGATGTTTAATGAACACAAGAATGAATTTTTTAACTAAATTTAACACCAAGTAATGAATAATTTTTAACAAATTCAGCTTAGCTTTCGTGGTCGTACGCGAACCCACTTATAAACTACGCGAAGATTGTAGTTACTTCCATTCTCTCTCTCTCATATATATATATATATATATATATATATATATATATATATATATATATATATATATATATATATATATATTATATATATATATATATATATATATATATATATATATATATATATATAGGTAATTATGTTTGGCTCGATAGATTTTCCTGATTTACTATTCAGGAAAACTTGTCAAAGAAAAGACCATGAGAAATCTGTGGACCAATAATGAACTGTTGGGGAGGAATTTTTCTGGAAAAGCTCCAAAGAACAGCGCAGACGCAAGAAAGGAGCTTATTCTGGAGTAATTAGTTGCCATTAAAGGTAAATCGGCATTACTCAAGTGTGTGTTATATGCTGTGCTTACTGTTATACAATATTCTTTATGAAACAAACTTCACTCCTTTATTTTTACTCCCTAGAAGCATTTTCCAAGAGGCTCGAAAATGTATTCAAGCAAGAGCATGATCGCTGTACAGCTGAAAAAAAATGAACAAATTTATTACAGAAAATTTGTGTTTCCAGAAGATTAAAGGCAAGGAGTTCCTTATCGTACGATGCAGTAAACCAGGTGCGTAAATTTCCTTTTATTTTTTAGTAAAACAAATTAAAAAATATTGCAATATTTTCACTTAAGTTAAATGTGTTGCTTAAAATTTGAAAGCTATGGTATATCAGATGTGAAAATAGAAAGTGCTTACAATTAAACATCTCATATTCTTTATTTGTTATTGTGTTTAATTACAGTTATTTTTTTACTTTTCTAACGAAAAAAACACGATAAACGATTTTCTGATAAATATATATATATATATATATATATATATATATATATATAAGTATATATACTAATATATATATATTTTTTTTTATTATATAAAAAAAAAAAAAAAAAAATATTTAATTATATATATATATATATATATATATATATATATATATATATATATATATATATATATATATATATATATATATATATATATATACAATATTTTACACATATATATAATAATATATAATATATATATGTATATATATAGTAATATAATATATATTATATAATATTATATATATATATATA
>JABUQX010111100.1:35000-40000 GCA_015478945.1 Trachelipus rathkii
TATATATATATATAAATATATATATATATATATAAAGAAGAGTAAAGTTATATGTTGGGATATATATATATATATATATATATATATATATATATATATATATATATATATATATATATATATATATATATATATATATATATATATATATATATATATATATATATATAAAGAACGATTTTTGTTTGGCCCCCCCCGAAAAAAATTCCTGGATACGCCACTGGTTCAAAGTACAACTGGATGCCCTGGAAATAAAGCAATTTCATACTGGTTATGCTGGATAATTCCAGTATGACCCAACTGGTGACAGTGCTGGATAAGGTAAGAAATTCGACTGGATCCAGCTGGAAATAATGCGGGTCCGTACTGGTTCTGCTAGATAATTCCAGGATGACCCAGCTGGAAAATTACGACTGGTAACAGTGCAGGAATAGGTAAGGAATTCAACTGGATCCAGCTGGAAATAATGCGGGTTCGTACTGGTTCTGCTAGATAATTCCAGGATGACCCAGCTGGAAAATTACGACTGGAAATAGTGTAGGAAAAGGTAAGAAATTCGACTGGATCCAGCTGGAAATAATGCGGGTTCGTACTGGTTCTGCTGGATAATCCCAGTACGACCCAGTTGGAAAATTACGACTGGATTTGAAAAAAACTGATCTTAAAACACAACAAGGTCCAGTGCGAAATTGAACTGGTTCCCACTGGAAAACATTGCACTGGTCCAGCTGGATCCCGTTGGAAAATGTGCTGGAACCAGTAAAAAATTTTTGCTGGGAAGCTGTGTAGAAAGGCGTGTCGCAAGAGCCTTCCTCAAAGGAGGAAGTATTTAACTGGAGGGTTCAGATGACAAATGTTCATTGAATTAGCGATTGAGTAAAGAGAGAAACGCAGTAATTGGAAGGAAAAAAGAGCGACTGGAGAGATTTAGTGAGCAGGAGAGCTGATAACATGAAAAATCTTAAACATCAAACTTTCAAATTGAGCTTCTAGAGTGGAACCACAACAGATGTGTAATGCATACTTCATAAAAGGGCAAACAAACCCCTGTAAAGACCTAGCATTTAAGGTGGTGACAAGAAATTCTGAAGTAGGTGCCTCAGAACACCCAACCTCATAGAAGGTTGTTTAGAAAGCGAAGTAATGTGATCCATCCAATTATGATCATGAGAAATTGAAACACCAAGAATATTAATAAATATTTTAGTTGTGCATTTTCGAACCATTGAGCATTGGAGATTCATATATATATATATATATATATATATATATATATATATATATATATATATATATATATATATATATATATATATATATATATATATATATATATATATATATATTAGAAATAAAAAGACAGTAAGAAGCCACATTTGCCTATCAAGACTGTACCAGTCAAGCCAGCAGAACCAATCACCAAACAACATTCTCATGCAAATCCATAAAGTACCCTAGGGCTTGTCAATGACATATTTATACACAAAGTCTAGAACTAAAATATAAAAAACTATATCTAAAGTACCACATATACTTGCTAGCCAAACTACAGCTTTAATAACTGTATAGTAACATACAATTAACCTTAATAACTACAGTAACTAAGAACCAGCCAATTTGGCTTAATCAAAATATTCTATATGATACTCAAACCATTCATATATCTATCTATTCAGTCCCTTTTTAAATGTTCCAATCGAGTTGCACTCAAAAACCTCCTGTGGCAAATCATTCCAAAATTTAACAACCCTATTACTGAATGCATGCTTTCTTATATCAAGATGGCATGCTTTCTTCTTAATTTTCTTTTTATGTCACCTGTCCGTGCTCTATATGAAAAATTTATTTGTCTCCTTATTATCAATATATGTAAATATTTTGTAGACTTGTATCATGTCCTCTCTGATAAATCGCCTCTCTTCATAAAACAATCCTATCTACTTTAGATTCTCCTCATAGCTCTTACCCTCAAACCCAGAAATCATTCTTGTTGCTCCACGTTGCACTCTCTCTAGCATATCTAAGTCTTTCTTTAAATATAGGGCCCAAACTTGTGCACAATGCTCTATTACTGGCCTAACATATCTATTATACAGTTTACTTATTACTTCCTTGCTCTTGTAAACAACATTGCGATTTGTTATGGATGAGCAGTTTCCATTGTAATAGCTATTTAATAAAGAGAGTGACGCAGTAATTCGACGAAAAAATGATACTGGAGAAAATTAGTGAGTGTAGGTGTCTTACTAGAACGAAAAACCTAAACAACACACTTTCAAGAAGAGTTGCTTGAGTTGAACCACAACATATGCGAAATGCATACTCCTTAAAAGGAGCCAAAAACACCCATGCAAAGAGCAAGCACTTGAGGTTAGGCGAAGAAATTTTGAAGGCGACTCACAACATCCAACCATATAGAAGCTTGTTTAGGATGAGAAGTAAATGTAATCCTTTCAAATATGATCAATAGACAATAAAACACCAAGAACATAAATTAAAAATAAAGGTTTGAGATGTGTATTTTCGAAGAATATATATATATATATATATATATATATATATATATATATATATATATATATATATATATATATATATATATATATATGATATATATATATATATATATATATATATATATATATATAGTAGAAATCAAAGCAATAAGACGCTTAGTTTAATAGGTATCACAGTATGATATAATATATATATATATATATATATATATATATATATATATATATATATATACATATTAATAAAATATATATATATATATATTATTATATATATTATTATTATTATTATTATTATTATTATGTATATATATATATTATTATTATTATATTTATATATTATATATATATATATTATTATTATATATATATATATATATATATATATATATATTATATATATATATATATATATATTTATATTATTATTATTATTATTACATATATATATATTTATATTATTATATATTATATTATTATTATTATATATATATATTATTATTATATATATATATATATATATATATATTTATATTATTATTATTATTATTATATATATATATTTGTATCATTATATATTATTATTACATATATATATAATAGTATATATATATTTATGAAGATATATATATATATAGAGCATATATATATATATATATATATTATTATTATATTATATTAAAGAGTATATATATTATTATATATATATATATATATATATATATATATATATATATATATATATATATATATATATATATATATATATATATATATATATATATATATATATATATATATATATATATATATATATATTATATTATATATATATTTATATATTTATAGATATATAAGATAAGATATAAAATATATATATATATATATATATATATATATATTTATAGTGCAAATCCCGTTTATTTACATATGTTCGTTCGTTTGAACCTGTACAGAAGAAACTTTAGAATAAATGTTTATGGGAATAATTTCCGTTAAGTTTTGTCGTGTGTTTTCTCTACAATCCTCATAAGGTTTTGTGATAAATCTTTCTTATACTTGGCCCGTCACTAGGTGTACTATAATAAATCATAAAACAGAATTTTATAAATATTGTTAAATTTTTCGATTTTACTTTTTGTAAGTTGGTTTTGGTATTTGAAATTAATTAAAATTGAACGGTAGAAAAAGTTTTACTTTATACCCGTAGCGTTCAATTACAAAGTAAGTATTTAAGAGAATGTGTTCTCATTTTTTAAGACTCTTATGATATATTTGCGAATAGATGCTCTTTCACTAGTTTGGAAGTGTGGAAGGATTTAAGTGTACATGTCAGAGGTAGTTTGGTAATAGATACAATGGAAAGTGCTCCATACTCTACCAGTGGAATACATGTAAGATTGAGCATATAGTTAAATCTGGGGTTTGAAAGCTGCAAAGAGAAAGATATAAGCTGTGTAGAAAGGCGTGTTGCAAGAGCCTTTCTCAAAGGAGGAAGTATTTAACTGGAGGGTTCAGATGACCAATGTTCATTGAATTAGCGATTGAGTAAAGAGAGAAACGCAGTAATTGGAAGGAAAAAAGAGCGACTGGAGAGATTTAGTGAGCAGGAGAGCTGATAACATGAAAAATCTTAAACATCAAACTTTCAAATTGAGCTTTTAGAGTGGAACCACAACAGATGTGTAATGCATACTTCATAAAAGGGCAAACAAACCCCTGTAAAGACCTAGCATTTAAGGTGGTGACAAGAAATTCTGAAGAAGGTGCCTCAGAACACCCAACCTCATAGAAGGTTGTTTAGAAAGCGAAGTAATGTGATCCATCCAATTATGATCATGAGAAATTGAAACACCAAGAATATATATTATATATGTTTATTGAAAAATATATATATATATATATATATATATATATATATATATATATATATATATATATATATATATATATATATATATATATATATATATATATATATATATATATATATATATATATATATATATATATATATATATATATATATATATATATTAAAAAATAAAAAGACAGTAAGAAGCCACATTTGCCTATCAAGACTGTACCAGTCAAGCCAGCAGAACCAATCACCAAACAACATTCTCATGCAAATCCATAAAGTACCCTAGGGCTTGTCAATGACATATTTATACACAAAGTCTAGAACTAAAATATAAAAAAACTATATCTAAAGTACCACATATACTTGCTAGCCAAACTACAGCTTTAATAACTGTATAGTAACATACAATTAACCTTAATAACTACAGTAACTAAGAACCAGCCAATTTGGCTTAATCAAAATATTCTATATGATACTCAAACCATTCATATATCTATCTATTCAGTCCCTTTTTAAATGTTCCAATCGAGTTGCACTCAAAAACCTCCTGTGGCAAATCATTCCAAAATTTAACAACCCTATTACTGAATGCATGCTTTCTTATATCAAGATGACATGCT
>JABUQX010111100.1:42500-48422 GCA_015478945.1 Trachelipus rathkii
TATATATATATATATATATATATATATATATATATATATATAAAAAAAAAAAAAAAAAAAAAAATATATTTTATATATATATATATATATATATATATATATATATATATATATAAGAAATATTTTAGTTGTGCATTTGTACAATATATATATATATATATATATATATTAGAAATAAAAAGACAGTAAGAAGCCACATTTGCCTATCAAGACTGTACCAGTCAAGCCAGCAGAACCAATCACCAAACAACATTCTCATGCAAATCCATAAAGTACCCTAGGGCTTGTCAATGACATATTTATACACAAAGTCTAGAACTAAAATATAAAAAAACTATATCTAAAGTACCACATATACTTGCTAGCCAAACTACAGCTTTAATAACTGTATAGTAACATACAATTAACCTTAATAACTACAGTAACTAAGAACCAGCCAATTTGGCTTAATCAAAATATTCTATATGATACTCAAACCATTCATAAATCTATCTATTCAGTCCCTTTTTAAATGTTCCAATCGAGTTGCACTCAAAAACCTCCTGTGGCAAAACACACCAAAAATTAACAAATCTATTTACTGAATGCATGCTTTCTTATTTAAAGATTTTTCTTTTTTTCTTTTTTTTTTCTTTCTGGGTAACCTGTCCGTGCTCTATATGAAAAATTTATTTGTCTCCCTTATTATCAATATATGTAAATATTTTTGTAGACTTGTATCATGTCCCCTCTGATAAATCGCCTCTCTTCATAAAACAATCCTATCTACTTTAGATTCTCCTCATAGCTCTTACCCTGAAACCCAGAAATCATTCTTGTTGCTCTCTTGCATATCTAAGTCTTTCTTTAAATACAGGGCCCAAACTTGTACACAATGCTCTATTACTGGCCTAACATATCTATTATACAGTTTACTTATTACTTCCTTGCTCTTGTAAACAACATTGCGATTTGTTATGGATGAGCAGTTTCCATTGTAATAGCTATTTAATAAAGAGAGTGACGCAGTAATTCGACGAAAAAATGATACTGGAGAAAATTAGTGAGTGTAGGTGTCTTACTAGAACGAAAAACTTAAACAACACACTTTCAAGAAGAGTTGCTTGAGTTGAACCACAACATATGCGAAATGCATACTCCTTAAAAGGAGCCAAAAACACCCATGCAAAGAGCAAGCACTTGAGGTTAGGCGAAGAAATTTTGAAGGCGACTCACAACATCCAACCATATAGAAGATTGTTTAGGATGAGAAGTAAATGTAATCCTTTCAAATATGATTCAATAGACAATAAAACACCAAGAACATAAATTAAAAATAAAGGTTTGAGATGTGTATTTTCGAAGAATATATATATATATATATATATATATATATATATATATATATATTATTTATAATTTAATTAAATATAAATATATATATATATGATATATATATATATAATATATATTATATATATATTATATATATCTATATATTATCAATTAATATATATATCTATAAAATCACATAAATACAAATAAATATAGCTTGAAGTATATATATTTATTTACAAGATATATATATATATTTAACATAAAAGCAATAAGACGATTGAATTAATAGGTATCACCTTTACAAATAATATATATTTATATTATATATATTATATAATATATTATATAATATATATATATATATATATATATATATTATATATATATTATATGTTATAAAGCTATATATATATACTATATATATATATATTTGTAACTATATATAAATTAAAATTAGATTAAATAGTATAGATTTTATTTACAAATATCTATATATATATATATATAATATAATATAAATATGTAAAATTTATTTTATTATAAACATAAACATATCATATTAATCTAATTATATACAGCCATACATTATTATCTATACGGGTCTATCCATTTTTTCCGTACCAAAATAATGGAAGTTGGCCGCTCGATAATTTTTGAAAACTTTTATATTTTGCATGGCGTTAATGTTATCCCTGGCAAGTTCAAAACCACCATTCGTTTTTGTAGATTTACTCTGGTTGTAACAGGGTGAGCCAAAATGTTTGACCAGGTGGAGCAAAATTTATCACTTAATAGAGGTAACATTTTAAGTCATATCTCCATATTGGTAATTCTTATACCAAATTTCATAGAGAGTGATTTGTTAGGGATACTTTAAGGTACATTTGGCCTTTTCTGTTTTTTTTGGGAAAATAATATTTCACCATGAAAATGAATCCGAAAAATTGTGTTAAAAATCGAAGAAATTTCTATTTTTGTGGGTGTATTATTTAAAAGAAGGAAATAATTTAACGATATAAAATTTTGTGTGATGATACATACTAAAGTATGGTTTAACTTAAATCTTATTTGAAGTTTGGTAAATATTTTAAAAAAATTTTACAGGGTGTCCAAAAATCAATTTTTCGGAAAATCGGTAACTTTGAACCTTAATATCTCTGATGGGGTAAGTGCTAAAAATCTGAAATTTTCACACATTATACTACTACCATAGATGTTCCTTCACCTGCAATATTGATTTTGGTATTTGCTTGTTTTAAGAAATACAGCCATTCAAAAATGCCCAAAAAAAATTTTTTTTTTTTAAGTATTGTGTTTTATGATAGCATACGTAGGCCTACTCGTAATATAAAGTACCTATATTGGTTTAAGTTGTTAAATATTATTATTATTATTAGAAATTATTCAAAATTTATTGTCATACGCCTTTTTTGTCTCTCAATTTTTTAATTTAGCAAAAAACAATGAAATAAAATTCATAATTTTTGAAAAAATTCACGTTTGGAAAATGTCAATAAAATATAACTTAGACTTGTGTTTTTCTATCCAAATTAATACTATAACATTATTAAAATCTACTTAACATTTAAATTATAATTAAAATTAGTTTGGACAAACACAGACGTAATAATATTTAATGTAAAGCGCGACATTAATTCAGTTATGCAAGCTAAGATTTTGAAGTGTGCTTGTGTCGCTCTTACCATGTTGATTGTAAATAAAAAAATATATACGGGCCTCTTTATCTTAAAAAAATGTTTGTGTGTGCTACGTTTATGTTATATATATATATATATATATATATATATATATATATATATATATATATATATATATATATATATATATATATATATATATATATATATATATATATATTATATTTATATATATATATATATATACATATATATATACGGTATATATTATATATATATATATATTATATATATATATATATATATATATACACATATATATATTTTATATTTATTATATTTATATATATATATATATATATATATATATATATATATATACGGTATATATATTATACGGTGTAATATATATAACGGTTATATATATATACGGTATTATATATATACGGTATATATAATATACGGTATATATATATATATATATATATATATATATATATATATATATATATATATATATATATATATATATATCATAATATATATATATATATATATATATACTATATATATATATATATATATATATATAATATTAATAGGTACCGTAAAATGGGGGAAAATCTGTCAAATAATCGCAAGTTTTTTATGGGGGAAAATCGGTCAAAAATCGCCGTTTTTTTTTTTTAATGAATCATGAAAAATCGAAATTTTAAGTTACATCTTTACTTAATAGTTTTTTCTCACATTTGGAGTTTCCTTAATGTTATAGAATAATGAAAATAATAAAAATATCGAAATAAATATTTTTAAATTTTTTTTTAAAAATTCCATTTTCAAAAAATTGAATTCGGGAAAAACCGGTCAGTGGCGTCGGGGAGAAACGGTCATTAAATATTATTACGTCTGTGTTTATCCAAACTAATTTTAATTATAATTTAAATGTTAAGTAGATTTTAATAATGTTATAGTATTAATTTGGATAGAAAACACAAGTCTAAGTTATATTTTATTGACATTTTCCAAACGTGAATTTTTTCCAAAATTATGAATTTTATTTTCATTGTTTTATGCTAAATAAAAATTGAAAAAAAAGAATTATGACAATAAATTTTAATAATTTCTAATAATAATAATAATATTTACACACTTTAACAATATAGGTACTTTATATTACGAGTAGGCCTACGTATGCTATCATAACACAACTTAAAAAAATTTTTTTTTTGGCATTTTTGAATGGCTGTATTTCTTAAAACAAGCAAATACCAAAGTCAATATTGCAGGTGAAGGAACATCTATGGTAGTAGTATAATGTGTGAAAATTTCAGATTTTTAGCACTTACCCCATTAGAGATATTAAGGTTCAAAGTTACCGATTTTCCGAAAAATTGATTTTTGGACACCCTGTAAATTTTTTTAAAATATTTACCAAACTTCAAATAAGATTTAAGTTAAACCCTACTTTAGTATGTATCATCACACAAAATTTTATATCGTTAAATTATTTCCTTTTAATAATACACCCACGAAAATGGAAATTTCTTCGATTTTTAACACAATTTTTCGGATTCATTTTCATGGTGAAATTTATTTTTCCCCAAAAAAACAGGAGGCCAAATGTACCTTAAAGTATTCCTAACAAATCACTCTCTATGAAATTTGGTATAAGAATTACCAATATGGAGATATGACTTAAAATGTTACCTCTATTAAGTGATAAATTTTGCTCCACCTGGTCAAACATTTTGGCTCACCCTGTTACAACCAGAGTAAATCTACAAAAACGAATGGTGGTTTTGAACTTGCCAGGGATAACATTAACGCCATGCAAAATATAAAAGTTTTCAAAAATTATCGAGCGGCCATCAGCGGTACGGAAAAAATGGATTGACCCATATATATATATATATATATATATATTATTTTTTTTTATATGATATTTATCTATATATATATTTGTTTATATAGTATTTTCTATATATATATATATATATAATATATATATATATATATATATATAATATATATATATATATATATATTATATATTATATATATATATATATAATAATATTATATATAATTATATATATATAATATATATATATATATATATATTTTATCAGTGCAAAATCCCGTTTTATTTACATACGTTCGTTCGTTTGAACCTGTACAGAAGAAACTTTAGAATAAATATTTATGGGAATAATTTCCGTTAATTATTATTTAATTACTTTAGTTACCCTAATAATTTGTGATAAATCTTCTTTTTATATTGTAAATCAAATTATTTGTACTATAATAAATCATAAAACAGAATTTTATAAATATTGTTAAATTTTTCGATTTTACTTTTTGTAAGTTGCTTTTGGTATTTTAAATAATTAAAATTGAACGGTAAGCAAAAGTTTTAACTTATACCCGTGGCGTTCAATTACAAAGTAAGTATTTAAGAGAATGTGTTCTCATTTTTTAAGACTCTTATGATATATTTGCGAATAGATGCTTTCACTAGTTTGGAACTGTGGAAGGATTTAAGTGTACATGTCAGAGGTAGTTTGGTAATAGATACAATGGAAAGTGCTCCATACTCTACCAGTGGAATACATGTAAGATTGAGCATATAGTTAAATCTGGGGTTTGAAAGCTGCAAAGAGAAAGATATAAGCTGTGTAGAAAGGCGTGTCGCAAGAGCCTTCCTCAAAGGAGGAAGTATTTAACTGGAGGGTTCAGATGACCAATGTTCATTGAATTAGCGATTGAGTAAAGAGAGAAACGCAGTAATTGGAAGGAAAAAAGAGCGACTGGAGAGATTTAGTGAGCAGGAGAGCTGATAACATGAAAAATCTTAAACATCAAACTTTCAAATTGAGCTTTTAGAGTGGAACCACAACAGATGTGTAATGCATACTTCATAAAAGGGCAAACAAACCCCTGTAAAGAC
>JABUQX010111101.1:0-2500 GCA_015478945.1 Trachelipus rathkii
CTTAGAAATGAATAGGATGTGCTTTGTAACTATGAAATGATGAGGAGTGTGGAAAGAAACACTTCGAAAATACTGCCACAATATTAACCATAATGAAGAGTGATATGTGAAATGGTTGCGTTTGATGTGCCAAGAAGAATAGTGTATTTGCGGATATTATTAGTAAGGAGAGGTAATAGTAGAGTGAGAAAGTTGAAGAAATGGTAATCGCAGGTTATAAAGAAATTACTGGTAAAATGATCAATAACGGAGGCAGATTGTGATGAATTGGATTTGGAAAAGTGTAATAAACGTTTATGAGGTATATTCCAAGGGATGAGAGAGCGTAATAGTACCCTTATTATAAGGGTAAGGAGAAAAGGGAACTGTAGAATTATAGGGAATAAGTTTATTGAGTGTGTAGGGAAGGTATATGCTGTCATTTTGGTCGAAAGAGTGCGTCGAAGTACTGAAGGACTGATTGGTGAGAACAAGGTGCGTTAGGAGTGTAGTTGATGTGTGGATCAAATCTTTACATTGAAACAAATATTTAAAAAAATGAGGGAGAAGAGCAATAAATTGTATTTAGGTTTTAGGATTTGCAACAGGCGTATGAAGAATTAATAGGAAAGCTTTTATTGGCAGGTTAGGATATATGGTGTTGTGGAGGCTTCTGAAAAAAAAAAAAATGGGAAATTTTCTTTTCCAAAAAAGATGATCTATACGATAGATGAACGTAATGTAGAATAAAATGTATCAATGTGATTTGTTTAGGATTAATAGCGGCAGTGAGAACAGGTTGTGTTATTCCCTTGGTATTCAATTTAGATATGGATTGTTATGAAAGAATTGGAGGTGGGGATGGCAGGAAATGTGTTAGAAATGATGGAAATGAGATGATGGAGTGCCCATACCATCTATATGCGATGATTTGGTTCCTGTGCGACTGAAGAGAGTTGAGAGATGTAGAGATATTTGCAGGGTGTAAGGAGGGGCTTGAAAAGTAAACGTGGATAGAGTAAGGTTATGGGTGTGAGTGAGGACATTCCTCAGTGTTAAGTTATGTTAGATGGTGAGCAGCTGAACAAGTGTCTGAGTTTAAATATTTAGGATTATGTTGATGAGAAGGAACGCGATGATGCAAGAGTTGTAGTAGGATAAGTTGTGGAATGCAGAGGTGGCCTGGCAATCTAAATCGTCTGTGAATGAAAGGGACTAAGCTCTGAGTGTGCTAGTTCTACATGAGGTTGTTGTTACCTGTAGTTATTGCTATAGTAGTGAGACATGGTCTGGATAAAGAAGTATAGATCTAAGTTCAATGTGTTCAAGATGGACAATCTATGGTGTTTCTAGTGTGAGAAGAATTATAAATGAGAATAACTTATGTAGAGAGTTGTTTTGTGAAGAAAGGTAACTGAGAGAATAAATGAAAATAGTGAGATGGTTTGTCATATGAAAGGATGAATTGATAGTCGGGTTGTTAAGCGAATGTATTGTGGCGAGTGTGTGGTGTTGGGAACCGACCGGTGGGAGACCGAGAAAAAGTGGATTGAGTCAGTAACGATGTTTGAAGGAAGGAAATGTGAGTTGTAAGAGGCGGAAGAAAGGGTTAACAGGATGAATGGCGGGGATTGTGAGCGGTATGGATGTGGCCCACCTGCGGCCAAGATCAGAACCCTTACATTGACATCTACATGTGAGTCACAATCGCTGTCCCAATGAAGCTTAAGGTGAGATTTTTCTGACTGCGACGAGTCCACTAATTATGGTACAGAGGGGCCGGATAAGCTGAGCTTCTGAATTAATACACAGGAATAGAAAAAGCCTTGTTTCAAGGTTCTTAGATACGGCTTTTCTTTTCGCCGAGCTCGCCACGCACCTTACTCCCATCTTGGGAAAATAAAGATAGAAAAAAGAAAGAAAGAATATATTAAAATAATTATTAATATAAAATATATATTGTATATATATAATATATATATAATATATATAATAAATATATATAATATATTATATATACTATATAATATATTATAATCATATATTATTATTACTCATACTCCAAAAAATTAAATTTTTATACTCAAAAATGTTAACATGAATCAATATACTGTCTCACCTCATTAAATTTAATGTTCGTTCAGAGGAGAAATTCCTCCAGAAAAGTTGCTTGAGGAAAAAGACATGTCTACAGCTCATCCTGCTTCATTTCCTTTATATCCTCACACACCATTCATATTGATTGATGGTGGAGTGGGAACAGCGGCTTCTTCAAACCTGCGCTCTTATAATCAATACTTTGATAGAATTTCAACACCTCTCATCAAGATCATTATAATATCTCCCTATCATTGCCAAAAAATTGTAGACTGGAAAATATAATCAAAGAAGTTCTCATTAATTGATTCACATTTTTTTACTATGGCCAAATTTTCTATTATAAGCAAACTCAATCAGAATAAAATGTCAATAACCATTGAAAGTATGCCAAATTGAAAATCGCATGTGACATACTTCATTA
>JABUQX010111101.1:7500-22841 GCA_015478945.1 Trachelipus rathkii
TGAGTTAGAGTCGTGATTCATCTCCATGAATCTCTGTCATAACCCAATTCAATTTAGCTCGGGATTCATCCTGATCCTTTCTAACGATCACTAATTTTCACTGAACCATTCCCCGTCAATCTCAGATAAGTCACTCATATGTTCACAATGATTGAGTCCGAATTTCTTATCTCTCCCTTGAAATTCATATGCATGAAGTAATATTTGGAAGCGTTCGTTTCCACTCTCCAATTATCTGATTCCAGAGCTGCATAACGCTCTTGTACACTATTTACACATTGACTCCCCTTGAACTTATCCATCATTGTATTGATGTATATATATTTTCTATTTGACCAATTCTTTAATTAATATATTGTTGGGGTTGGATTTGTGTTAGCTATTAACTTTTTATAACACAAACATCCCACTATTTAATCTTGAGTAGAGCTTCGTTAAAAAATAATAACTTTTATACCAGCTATGTCAATATCCTTTGATCATTTGTTATTTTACTTGACATTATATCTTAATCTCAAGAACCATTATCTGAGTAAACTTTCTAGAAACTTATCGACTAAACGTCCCAATAAACATCCGGAAAGATCATATTACCCTATAAACCAATTCTCTGTAAAAATCTTAGATTATCTTTTATATGTTACAACCGTTCACAATCCTCTCATCGAAAACAGTCATTCAATAAGCAGGCCTTACGGGAAGTCCCACGACTAACTTCCTCCTTACATCGAGAAAACCTAACCTGCTCGTATTACCCCTGATGTTCAAGTAGTTGTGTGCTTACTAAGACATTTCCGAACCACTATTGATTGACATTGAAATTGTTAACATTTCGTGTTTTTCAGGAATTGATTACGAACTCTTCCAACTCTTCGAACTCGTTCTACGAAAAGAGCGAGCAGAGCAGTACCTTCTAGTCGGTCGCTTGTTGAGCCCAGTCGTACTCTCCTCTCCGGCCACATAAATAAATTAAGTGCGGCCGAACACGACTCTGTTCTGACGTTCCCTGCGCTTTCGTGCACATCAGGACTTGCGGACTATCGCGTCACAACTTCATTTGTTTTTTGAAAAATCATCCAATTCTCTTCAGTTCTTTCAAAGAAATCTTCTTTTCTTTTGTACTTACTTTGGACAGATCGAGAGTTAGTTAGTAATAAATGCTCAAAACTCTAGCTGATTAGTTTTCGGTGTAATCCTGCGAAAAATTCAGAAAAACCTCAATCACCATCTCCCCAATAAAACCAGCCGTGCGCATAGCCAAAGCTATTGGACTTCGAGTCCATCTCTTGCTGCTGCGCTCTAGATCCACAGTTTAGACCAGCGTCTGCGTGATGATCGTAATAAAAACTTAAATTAGAAATGAGATGTAGAATGAATGTGGAAAATAAGGACAGGGTAGAAGTTTCCAACTCTGACATACCCTTGGTTACCAACTCTGACATACATTTCCAACTCTGACAAACCTTTCACTGAGACTGAGATGAGTACCTATTAACTTAACTCAAAAACAGGGATAAGGTGAAAGAGCAATTGAGCTCAAAGTACAATGACACAGTCAGTAATGTGAACACAGACCGGATCTCATTGAGCTCGAAGACCAACGAGCTATCCACCTAACTGTCGATATCCCATTATGTGCAATATGCCTAAAAAACCACTTCTTTATATGCATCGTGAATTATAAATCCTTCCTTAATATTCCCCAATTCAATCACGATCCAAGACCTTTTCGTCCTAACCCACCTAGTTATGTAGAAAATCTTAGAAATCAATTTCTTCCTAATCCTAATCTTTATTCTAATCCTAATCTTATCCCTAATCCTCCTAATCTTATTCCTAATCCTAATATTGTGACCTACCTCATAATTTCTGCCTAAATCTCAACATGTTTCCTATCCAATCTTCTACTGATTATATACCCCCAGAAATTACTTTAATCACGAAGTCTCTATTTAACAAATTCCGAATATGGTAGAGCAATAGAGATCTCTAATCCCCTATAAAAAGAGGAGAGCTTGACTTTCCGAAAAAGTATAATAATATTACAGCTCAACGAGAACACAATGCCAGAATCAAATATCCGGAGCACCATGATGTTATCAACTGACCTCGGCGTCAATTCTGGAAGTTTTCCACACGGATATTCTCAAACACCTTCTGAACGTCGTATTCCTGACGACGATGAACCTTCCATATGTATCAGGACCACACCATGAATAAGAGACTTCGACATGCTGAGGAAGCCATGCCTCTTACTCAGTTACTCAAGAACTCTCAGGAAAACTTAAGGTCGGGATCCTGGTAAGTTACTAGACTTTCTTGAGTAAACGAGAAAGAAGCAACAATGGGCTTCCCCAGCGTGTCAAGTCTCTTATTCCATGTGTGGGTCCTGAATACATGGAAAGGTTCATCTCGTCAGCGAAAATACGACGTTCAGATAAGGTTGATGAGAATGTCCGTGTAGGAAAACACCTTACTGAACGTCGTACTTCCTGACGACGAAATGAACCTTCCATGTATTCAGACCACACATGAATAAGAGACTTGACATGCTGAGGAAGCATGGTTCTTCTTACATCAGTTATCAAGAACTCTCAGAAAAATTAAGTCAGTGGATCCTGCGTCAAGTTATAAATATGAGCGAAAACAAGATCTCTTAGTTCTACCTGGCTATCTTGAGCTGTATTGTATTTTACACTACCCAATGCCCAATCAACAATGTTAAGACTGGCGGCAGCAGCTGAGGCAAATTTCTGAACATCTACCGAGAAATCATAAAAGATAACCGTGAATACTTCTCTGTACGGGATAATCTTGTGTGAAAGAAAGAAAAAAGAATACAGAATACAGAAGTATCATGCCGCTCACCGATACCCTAACGAGAGCATAAAAATGTTTGCCCTTCGGTTGGAGCGCCTAGCTAGTCAAGCATATCATGGACATGATATGAGAGATCACGATTCCCTTAGAATAATTTTCCTTTGAGACCACCTAATAGTATTTAAATTTCATTTAAATTTATTAAAGTGAATGACTTGGACGGCTATAGTCGAGCTTCATGGGAAAATATAGTGAATTTCGCTGATTCTTTGGACAGCGATAACCTTGTTTTTCCAAGTTCCTTGTCTCAAACTAATCCTCGTGAGGTCGGCCCATCAACTTATTCTCGAGCTGACCAGGAGGTAGACTTAAACGAGTCTGTTGAGTCAGTGATACAGATAAACGCTGCTCTTCCTGGATGGACTGATGTATTAAGTAAGAAGGTCGCCCAGCGTAAACCTAAGTCTTCAATTAACTTTAACCATCGTCCTTCCAATCTCAAAGCCAACGCTCCCCAGAAAGAATAATACGCAGTCGTTGTCTACAACACTGTTCGTAATTCCCTCGAAATGAATGACCTTCCAGAGCTCCGAATAATCAGTAATATTAATCCAAAATTATTTTCATATTAAACAGGATTCATTCTATAGCAATATTAGATCAAGCTCACAAGTTGCTAATAAAAAGAAAAAAAACTTCCTTTTAATGGAAATTAATACCCCACATCGCTCACTAGTTCTAAGAAGACCAGCCATTCAAATACCGAATGCCGAGCTAGAAACTCCCCTCCATCACTCCGAAATAAAACCGCGAAAGTATATGTCCCTTTTGTAGACGTCCCCACAGCGGAATGAGGCTTTCTCAAAGCACCACCTCCAAGATCCAGTGATCGAACCGAACTCTCACGAAAGAATACATTCAGACGATAAAAAAAGTTTATCTCGTCCTATTCCCCTGAGGCCCATTACACCTCACTAAACCAACTGAGAACCGTTAACCTCAACGCTTATTTCTGACCCGTGTGAAACCGTAAACGTGTCTCACTGATGAAGTCGTTGCAAAGGCGCGTTCGCGAAACGCCCCCGCAAATCAGTTAAACGGACTATCCCCACAGAATGTCAATCGTGGAAAAGACCTTGATCAATGACTCGTAAAGAAATTGATGATACCTCTATATCTTCTATGGATAACTCCAGTGAGTAAATTCTCGCATAAACCTTATTCCTATGCTAGTGAAGACAATTCGTGCTATAACTTGTGCCAGGCCGATAAGAACCTTTTATCGTAAGTCAAGTTAGATGATCATAAATTGCTCCCATATACGATTCCTTGGACAGTGGGCTGCGTAAACGTAATTAAGGTTCCGAAATTTCCTTCCTGAGAATGTCAAAAGAGCTTTGGTCGGAAGACATCAGGAGTAAAGGCCATAAGTGTTTCTTAAATAAACAATGGAATTCTATCGTTCGCACTCATGTAAACGATAGATTCTAGATTTAATGGGTTTGTAACTCTCCTTCAGCGTTTCATTATTCCCCAGAAACATGTTAGATACCCATTGATACTTGTACTTGTAGCTCTTAGGCATAATCACCTATAGAAAATCAATGTAATCCCTATCGGATATAGAAGACATTGAAAAAAAAGTTCATTATTTACACAGATTAAAAGTAGCATTTAAAAAAAAAATAAAATAAAAAAAATAAAATCTTTATACTCAATGGCCTTTAAATGCTCAACTTACTGTGTTATCACGATCAAAATTAATATATAGTTAACGACAGTTGCAATATATCGTTACAAAGAGTTACAGAAAGGTATAGAATAGAATTACAGCGTTAATAACTATGTTAGTTACTTTCCTGATGTTAAGTGCGGGGGCTTGTGTATACAGATGTTAACATTTATTCTCGGCGTACGTTGTGTTTAGGTTTGTCTGTTGTAATATTTATTTTTCTCTTTTCTAACTTTGCTTATGTTAGCTTTTATTTAATGCAAACTATTACGTTTAGCGCTTCTTGATTAGTATGCATAATAAAGCCATGTTAGTGATAATTTTTTTGTATCAATAAATTGCTGACATTTATTAATTGTAAAAAATTATCATCGCCTCCAATCTCTGAAGATGTTGAGAAATATGAATTGGGCGCTACGATTTTGTATGTTATGTTGTTAGCTTCTGTTGTTAGTGTGGAAACGTTGTTGAAAAGAACAAGCATCCTGGTGATTTGCGTAATGTTGAAAAACGACCAGACAAGAAAATAGGTATGTGCATAATAGTTTCGAAAAGTGGGAAGTAGTATTGAGCAATAACTTCATCGAATTGATATGATAGCTCTAGTGATACAGGAATACAAATACAATATGTAACGAATTGAGTATGATATTTATAGGAAAATACAAATATAGGATACGATTTCATGTTATAACAACTAAGTTGTACATAGCTTGTTTGTATAGAGCGTATTGAACCGAGTTTATGGTTCGTTTCGGTGGTGCTAATTATCCGTTTTTGAGTTTTACGCCCTGAGAGGTTGAAAGAAAGAATCGCATTACCTTAATCTTGTTTTTAATAGCTTCTATTTTCTTCAGTAAGATAATTTTTCGTTGTGCTGGTACGATAGCATCTCCTCGCTCTCTACGGCTTGTTGTTGAATAATGCTTACAGGTTCTTTCGTAATACCCAATGCTGGTGTCTTTTATTATTTATTCGTAAACCCGATTATGGAACCGATCATCTGGTTTGTTATTCACAACCAATGTGAGGTTCAATATACTTAGAAACCGATTAAATTGCATATTCTGTTGAACGAATTCCATCAAGATTATCGACATACCAGTTGCATACCTTGATAGACGAATGAGTGGTGAGTTACTGTCAATGCATCGAGGCGTAGTGAAAGAATCAGACTGGGGAGACACAGTGAGAATGGTCTCTAATAGAATATATGCTACTTTCTGGTCGTTGAATGATCAGATATTAATAAGCATTGATTAAACGTATCTTATTGAGACAGATCGATTGGGCAGCAACTTTCCTTGGCGTTTCAATATAGGATTTCACCAGGTTCGAACATCTGAAATATTACAGCTTTGATTAAGAATAAAAATGAATTTCAACGTCGCATCTCTACTATGTTGAGTCACTCGGAGGGCTTAAAACATATAGCACATCATGTGTACATCTATGATATTTACACTGAACAGTGTGGTGTTAGCGTATAAATCGATATGTCAAGAGTGTAATTTGATAGCAGATTTAATGTCAAGAATACCTGGAAGTGAGAGAATGAATGAAAGTTACAAAATAATGAGAAAATGGTTTTGACCACCTTCTCCCTGTATTTACATCTTTTCAAAGTGTGTGGAATCTCTGGAGAGATATATAAAACGCTTGTCTCAAAGTATATCAGCATCCTGCTGTCCCACCGAATAAGTGAAATTGAAGATGTATTTAATAGAGTGCCGGATAGATGGTTTTCTTCTATATTTAGTATAGATGTTCTTTTCATGTGCAGATTATTGATTGTTATAAAAATGAAAAACTTGTTTTACTCCCACAAATGGACTTTGATTGATCTTAAGGTGCTATTGGAAGGAGTTTTATTTCGATCGGCTGATAGTGTGTTAAGTATGTTTGTTCATGAGTTTAACTCTATGTGGATGGAGAATTTGGGATGGTTGGCTGTTACCTATAGATCAAGAAAGACAAAATTACCTATGGCTCATGTTGATAAACACTTAAAGACATTAGGCAAAACATACAGATGTTTTTAATAAATTTGTTATGTTGACCCTATTACAAGCAAGATGCAACATGATAGGCCAATAGCAGTTTCCGAGAAACGGAACAAAAAGCAGAATCATAGGTAATTGAGCAAAATTTTTTCACGAAAATAGTGGTCGGAGTTTAAAACATTCTCGACTTATATCTGCTAGTCTATGAAACAGGGTATACAAGATCGAAATCCGAATGAACGACTGCGTTGTAAGACCAAAGTATAACTCGACTTGTATGTAAATAACTCTAGTGAACTGTGATTTAGGGTGGGACCCGGAACATGGTGGATGAGGAGTTTAGGCTGCGAGTGGGAGTCGACGCTACTACAAAGTCGAGCTATTGTATGTAACATGAAGTGGTAAATTTTTGGTCAAGGAAACAAGAAAGTTTAAGGAAATATAAATTAAAAATTAAAAGTTTTTAAAGAAAAAAAAAAGTTTTAAAAAAATTAAAAATAGGAGACAAGAGAGTGTCTTAAAAAGAAATGGAATTAAAAATGCTAAGAGTTTTTTAAAACGAAGAGAAGTTTTAAAGAAAAAAATTAGAAAATAAAAAGGTTTTTAAAAACTGTGTAAATTTTTATTCTTACATGACAAATTAAAAATAAATAAAGCAACCAATCGCTTACGCTGATTTGTTATGAATTATTAACCGTCATCTGTCCGTGCCTGTATTTCGCTACTGTAGCATAGTTGAGGTACTTTACGTGTTGTTTTTAAAGTATGAAACTTTGTTTAATGTGTAGCATTTAGCTCGAGCGTGAAGGGTAGGTTTTTTTCGTTTGTAGAGATGTTAATAGCTTTTTAGTTCAGGTATCGATATGTTAGTTAATTGATGTGAAAATTTGATGTACGGGTTGGGCATCGCTATTTCCGTTGATCAGTATGATAGATTAGTTAGGTTATGGGTAAATTATGTGTTAGAAATGTTTGCTATGTTAATGTAAATAACTATGTTAGAGAATGTTTTTTGAGAAAAAAAAAAAGATGGAAGGTGTGAATAGGGTACGTCGTATGCATTTGTTAGTTAATTTTAAGCTGTTTGTTAACGTATATGGAACTCTTGGTTAATGGTTGAGCGGAATTATTATGATATAGAGGTATAGTTAGGTTTTGTCTTTGTATGAGTTATATTCTTAGGTCGGTATAATATCGTTAGCTTTTATTGGTATGTGAAACTGTTGTTACGTTAGGCAAATATTAGTTTGGTCAGTATGATAAATAGGTTACGGTTATGATAAATTTTTTTTTTTTAAAAGTTACTCATGTTCTGTATGAAATAAGATGGAAACCAATTAAGGAAGATAGTTTTGAGAAAAGTGTGAATAGTTACGTATTGTATCATGTGTACGTTACTTTCCCTATTGTTAAGTATAGTACTTTTTTAATGTCGACTGTTTATTCATGGTCTAAGAGTAAGTGATCTTAGTTTTTCGTTGTACGTTCAATTTCTTCATCGCTTATGGTATGTTCCTCTTATAGATGTGAAATCTTTGTTGCGTTACCGTATTTTCGTTGTCTGTATGATAATTAAGGTTAGGTTATGATAAGTATTTGTGAATGTTAACTTTGGTTAAATGTAGAAATAATAGGGAACGACTATGGTTGAGAAAAGTGCAGTAGGGTTACGCCTTTCTGTATGCTGCGTTAGTTTCTTTCCTGGTTTTTAACAGTATGGAAACTCTTTGTTAATGTTGAATTGCTTAAGATTCGTGAGCATGAAGGTAGGTAGGTCTGTCGTTGTACATTTTATTCTCATTCATAGTTCAGTTGTGCTATGTTTGCTTTTAGTTGATTTTGTGTTGTCATATCACATTGCCGGTAACACACACAATGATCAAAGCATTTCTATTTAAACAAAGTAGAAATATTCCACAGAAGATAAAAATATCAGTGATATGTTAGAAAAAGTGTAAGTAAGTGTAGGAGGAGCTTGAACAATTTCTCGACTTGTAACTAATAACTCTAATGAAACAGGAAATACAGATACAAACATGAAACGCGAATTGCTCGTAAGGGTGGGCTGAAAATACAAATACGAACAAAAAATGAATCGACTTTTCCCCACCAGTAGAGACAATATATACACGAAAGAAACACGAATAAAGGATACAGCTTTGGTACATGTATCTTTTGAACCAATATGGTTGGTTCGTCCGTCATATACTTGTTTAGTTACTTTCTTCAGATTGGGTCGAAAGAAAGAATCTCATTACTTTTGATTCTGTTTTTATACATCATCGATTCTCGTTTAGTAGAAATTTTTTGTAGCTGTGCTAGTATAGGATGACATCTCATTCCTGCTCCTAAGTTCGTTAGAAATATCTTTACGGAGGACCTTCGTAATACCCAACGATGTGGTATTTATATTTTTTTTTGTCAAACTAGTGAAAACCCATAACCTAACAACATTCCATTCGGCCGGTGTCAAATAATGATGCTTTATTCAATTTTGGTTTTAAAAATTCATCAAGATTGTCGATACCTCAGAAGCTTGGGTAAAGGCTAATTATGGATCATCTAATGGAACGCACCTGGGTGAAATATCTATCAGAGGTGACAGTGCAAGAGGTTATAATAGAATAGAGGTTGTTTTCACAGCATCTGATAATGTTAAAAGTATTGATGTACGCAACTATTGGAAACCCATCGATGCTGTCACATTCGCTCGTACATGTATAGGTTTCACTGTTCAATCATCTGAAAATATTACAGCTTTGGCTAAAATCAAAAACGAATTAACGTCTCATCTTAAAGAGGTCGATATACTCGAGGATTAATTCTAAGCGACACGGCGATCTACGAAATTTATAAAGAAACATGTGGTTAACTGTATAATGCGATATACAGATGCGTGCTAATAACTGTAGCAATGCGATAGTTTACTTCTCTCTGGAGCGGAGAGAATAGCGTGGCTAATGAACCTGGTGCTATGCGAAGCAATGGACTATGCAGCTGGCATGGTATTTATATGTACAATCTTTCAAAGGGTGTTTGAAGTATTCTGGAGAAATGATACTAGAACTGTGCTCCAATTTAATACAGATCTCTGCCTTTGGAAGTTAGGGTAATTGAGAGTTTAAAATAAAACGTAAGTTTTATTTATAGTAATTTATGTTAAGCTAAATATATCTAGAAACTGATCATAATAGAAAGAATTGAAAACTTGTTTTACTGCCTCCCTTATGTACGCTTATTGGTGAAGATGCTAGTGATGGCTGTTTATTTGCGCGTAAGGCTGGTTCGTGTGTTAAGATAAGTTAATGTTCGTAGATTTAACGTTAACGAAGGGGGGAAACTTTGTATATTGATCGAAGGGGATTACTACAGATAGATTAAAAGATTATAGATCATGGATGAGTTGGGGGAAGATAGAATGGGTAGTGATATTTCACCTGATTTACTCTGGTTTTAGTGTATGGTAAAATATTCAGTAACTCTGTAAATCTCCTTAGATGTTAGAAGTCATTAGATTTAAACAAAGTCAAATAAAGTTTTTTAAAGAATAAAATTAAAATATTAAAGGTTTTTTATAAAAAGTTTTCATATAAACGTTTTTTAAAAAACAGAAAAAGTGATAGATGTTTAAATTAACGAATAAAATGAAATTTCTTCAAAAAGTCAAGTTTTAAAATATTATGTTAAAAATTTGAAAATAGAATAATAACTAAACGTTCAAGTGCAGTTATCTGATTTTATTAATGAATATGTTGACATAACTCATTTCGCGCCTTTCGTTCTGTATGCTTTGTTAGTTACTTTACTGTTGTAGTATGGGACCCTTTGTTTATGTGTTAGCCAGTTTATTCGAACTAATGGTATATGAGTTTAGTGAGGTAACGATATAAGGATTATTAAGTTTCAGTTAGATTGTCTTTTTCCTTTGGAGACTCGTCAAAACTTTGTTACGTTAGCATTATTCATTGATCAGTGTAATGATAATTACACAATATTGTGATAAATTTTTGTTTAAACTGACTATTAATGTAATGTAAAATTCAGTGCTAATGTGAGAAAAAGTGTAAGTTGTTTTTTAGAGAGAAAAAATGTTTTTTTGGCATTTTTCCCCCGCCCGGCCGTTTTCCAAATGGTTTGTGGCGTCGTTTAAGTTTACTTATCTGTTGGTTAAGTATAAAACTTTGTTAATGTTAACTGTTTACTCGTGTTTAAGATGTTTAGGTTTTTGGGTGAACATTATATTCATAGTTCAGTTGATGCTATGTTTGCTTATATGATGTTAAAAACTTGTTGGTTACGGTTGGCATATACTCATTGATTGCAGGTCATGATAATTACAAAGCAGATTGGGATAGAAATCTTTTGTGTAAAATAATTGTAACGTATAAAAATATCAGCGATATGTTAGATAAAAAGTGTAAGGCTAATTAGGTTTGGGCGGCACAATGTTAGTACTTATTACTGATTGTTAAGTATGAACTCTTTGTATGTACTGTTTTATTCATGTTAAGTTGTGATAGGTTTGTGAGTGTACATGTATATAACGTAGTCTGAATTTGACACTTTAAGCATTATGATGTGAAAAACTTTGTACGCTTAGCAATATTAGTCAGGTGATCTAGATTATAGACAGAACTGGGGTTGGTGATAAAACATTGCTCTGTTAAATATTACTATGTTAATGTAAAAATCACAGTGATTGGGGTAGGGAGTGGGAGGGGTAGGTGGTTTGATTTCCTGATTTACAGGTTTAGGGTTTGTAAAAAACAAATTATTCTTATTAGTCTTATCGAAATATGAAGAGCTAAGAATTTAGTAAAAACAAGACTGTCTTAAACCTATATAAAAACGAAAAATAAATGAAAGTATTTTGTGATTTCTGTTATACAAAATATGATATGAAATCGATAGAATCATAGATTGGGGGAGGGGTCGTGAGGCGGGGGGGAGGCGGGGCGGGAGCTCGGAGGGAGGTGGAGGCTACCAAGAGGCTCAAGAGACTCAAGAGGCTCAAGCTCAAAGGGCTCAGGAGGCTCTAGAGGACTGTTTGACTTTATATAACAACAAAGGTAAATGCATTTATCCATTCTGTATACTACTGAAATAATTGTGTTCATTTTTTTTTTTTTTATTTTTTTTTTATTTTTTAAATTTTTAAATATTTTTTTTTTAATTTTTAAAATTTTTAAAATATTATACTTTTTTGATTTTTTTTTTTTTTTATTTTAATTTTATTTTTTTTTATTTCTGTATGATTTATATATCTTTTGAAAAAACTCTATACAAGTTTCGTCGTTCTACTGTCAATGATTTCAGGTTTGGCGGCCGGAGACCTTGCTGGGGAGTGGTCCTAGACACCTAATAGGAGAAATCGATCTTATAACCTATTTTCGAAGATTATGGGATTTCTTTAACATGAATTTATAACGAAGTAGGATGAACTTGTAGTTACACACACACAAACATTCTAACGATCGATGTGTGTATGAAGGGTTACAGCACCGGTGCAGCTGTCACCGTCTACTCTTCTGAGTCAGATCTTCCTCGGCAATCGTTTCCTTTCCTTATTCATCTGACTATCTCACATCTTGAGCTCCTTTGTCCTTCTTCCTCTTCTCCGGACCTCTGTTTTGGCGCCACTCTGTGTTTTTTTTTTTCAGTGTGGGAAAACACACCTATCTGAGGCGGGTCGGCAAAGTGAAATACGCGAGGTATACTGTAGAATTCGTATAGTAAGCTCATCCAAATATCGAAGATCGATACGGTAAGTAGTCGGTCACCCTGAATAGGACACGGATAATGTGAGATAAACAAAATATTAGTTATTAGATTAGCACAAGAATAAGGTTGTAATAACTCAGTGCACCGGGCAGTGGCTCCACAACGTTCGGAGCCGCGAGATCGGGAATGCTGAGCCAAACTCCGTGCCAGATGACGATGAAACCGGAACGGATCGGAACCCAGCAGTCGAACCGGAGCGTCGGGAACCCAGAGTCGAGACCTGAGCCTGGGTTGAAACCGGGGAGTACGCGGCACACCTCGCAATAGTCATAACGCGAAGGTGGCCTCAAGCTATAATTAGATCTCCCGGAATTCTGGAGGAGCATGTTGTTTTCAAACAGAATCATATTACATGAGAAGCAGAATTACACCTCTCGGCGGCGACCCGCTCGACCCCCCCAGGCATCGCTCACCGCACTGAGGCAGGCTGCCCTCCCCCCACATTTTAGGACCACAACTAAATCTGATCAGCGCAGATCCACTCGGGCAGTAAGCACATTCTGTGGTAACCTCGGGGAGCACCTATTAAACTCTATAGAGACTGAAATTTTTACCATAATCGAGATATTATATATACAGACTAAATATATATAGAAAGGAGTGATCTTCAGATGCCATAGACTACTATAGTTATCACGTCTTTACAAAATGTCTATAAGAATACGACCTTCGAAAACATACTTGCAGACGATTGGGTGCTGCACCAAGCGATAACTCCGCCAATCGTCACACTAACGCTCTCGGCCGCTTCTCAAAGTGTATAGAATTTCTGGCGAGAAAAACTATTCAAGTCACTTCCCAAACCTCCTACCCCAATCCTAGCTTCCGTGCGATTTATACAACCCTCCCTCGTCCCTAAGTGAAATGAAGTTGAAAGGATGCATTAATTTCGGGTACGAATTGGAAAAACTAGTAAAAAACGTACTGTACACAACAACGGCTGAACGTAAATCACATCCTCAGCAAGTGAACTAATGAGCTTCCGGCTGACTCGCCTACTATGAACATGTGGAACGAGCTGTGTAACGACACCAAGGGTTCACTACTTCGAAGGAGATAAATGTGTAAATTTCGAGGTAAAGGTCTGCCGATCAATAATGTAGAACTACGGACAGTCAGTACACTTATCTTTTTGGGACAAGTAACATCATATGATAAAGTATAAGCTAGTTATTATTTTATATCCTATATAGTAAGTGTCACATCAATATACTTATATATATTATTAGTATATTGGTTAATACTGGCGTATACTATATAGTAGGTGTGATCTATTGTAAGTACGTATGTTGGTAAGGCCTTGCGGTCGCTTCCTCTACGGCGACACTAATAATTGATCTGCACTGCTGTCTGACTCTGATGCCGGCCGCTTCGGCTTCTGCCCATACAGTGTGGAGCTGTAATACGTCTGACGCGGATGGAGTCACGTTTCAGATTCCTTCTTTACAGGCGTAAATCGTTTTTCCTCCGTCGTATAATCCATTCGGTTCGATACGTGCCGTGGTTCCGCGGGTCACAAAGTAAATCCTTTACCTGGCCATGACGTCAGGCTAGAAGAACAGCGCTTATCGCCGGGTGGAAAAATTTCTCTCGTTCTCTCTGGACCCGCGACGCGGTCACGGACCACGCGCGCGGAGCGCTACAGCTTATGACATGCGTCGCCGCTCAGATGTTTCTGATTAGTTCAGGAAATCGTATTGCACCACGGATTACTCTCTCCTCTTCGACGAGAGCCGGAAAGCGGGCTTCATCAATAGACGGAAAGTCTGGCGCCTAGCACCGCGTACCTTGGTCTGCGTGCTACTGACCACCAACATCTGTTCTGGCCGCTTGCCAAGGAAACATCATTCTAACAACTTCTGTAAATCTGCTTTTTCTCCTCTTTAATTCGGTCTGAATGGCTCTGTTGCTGACTCTCCAACTGAAAAGGCCAACATCTCTTCGGCCTCCCGTACTTTGTTCCTCATAACTCAACGCCCCTGGGAGCGATTGCTGGCATATTCCTTCTCCTCCACCGTTCCTCCTGCTCAGGTGTTCCGTTATGTATTTGCCTGTGATTACATTTGTCGGGGTGCACTGGTGCTTCCTCGAGATCTAGTGAAAGCGTAGGAAGGCGGTGGGCACGGATGTCATCAGTATCTCCCTACGAGTTTTGAAGGGAGTGCGGTGCTCCGAGCGGCCCTTCCTCTCGTTCATCAAGCTATATGTTCTCTATGTCTTCAATACTTGACACCTTTCCCTCGGAGTGTTTGGAAGGCACCGACGAATCGCCAGCATGTCGCGAAACCTCAATTCTGAAAAAGGAAGCCGCTCTGAGTCGCTTTCTAACCATCCGCCCCCATAGCTCTCTACCTGTATTCTACATCTAAGATTCTTTTGAAACCCGTTCTCAACTTCGTTCTACTGTCTTAGACGCCATCTGGATCTCAGTGTCTGCTTCGTTTTCCGATCGGCTCAGTCACGGTGTTCCCCCGATGCGCGATTCGGCACTGAGTCCTACTGGTGTATATACTCGTTTCTATTTATAACTGCGAATAACCACGGATTTATGGTTTTCGGCGCACCTCGAGATTTAGGCAACTACGGGGTAGACTTGCGTGGTGGCAGGCTTTTGTGAATATCTCAACAGCAGATTATGATACGCGGTGTACTGGGCATGCCGTGCATACGGTGTTGCTCTCCCAAGCTCCCCTCCCCTCATCTGGGGCTTTCCGCTCCCTCCTGCTTTGCTTTACTTATGTCTAGCTTTCGTTTCAAGTGAACAGCCTCAATATGCTGTGGTTGCAGTGGGAGGCGACTCTTTCTTCTTTCTGTTAATATAGTCGGTGTTCCTCCAGGGTTATTCCATGTCTTATCTCCTAACTTTATTCTTACTTTTTCACGTTAATCCGGTCTTCTGCGAACCATGCACCACGCACATGGCTAACGTCGTATTCCCACTCCGATGCATGCCGATGGGGGACTGAACTGGCTTCATTCTTCCAACTCGATTTCAAATTCTGGGC
>JABUQX010111102.1:0-2500 GCA_015478945.1 Trachelipus rathkii
ATATATATATATATATATATATATATATATATATATATATATATAGGATTATGTAAATTACTTAAACGTATTTTTAAATGAAAGGAAATTAAAAGGGGAAAATTTATTAAACTGAAATAGACCCAAACTTTCTTCGTAAATCGTGAATTTTCAAATATGATTTAATTAATAGTAACAAAGAAGTAAAAATAAATTGATATAAATATTTTTGGGCTTCACACCTAAGCGTATAAATTAGTCAGTATGCCAATTTTACAGTTATTTGATTTATGTACCTAAAGTTTTGTAAAGCATAATTACCAATGTAGACCCCATGTACACTCTTTTTTAATTAACGAATACCATAGCTTGGTATACATGATGTCGTGAATGCATTGCAGACCGCGCGTGGGCTACGGCGGGCTCCCAGCAACACCGGTGCAATATTAATTCTTCTTTTTTTGTGCAACATAATGAAACAACATTAGCCTAGGTAGGCTTAAAATTCTCCCTTTATGTGTGATTTTTACCTCATGGTCGAAAAAAAACCCTTACCTTTTAACTGTATATATATCTTATATATATATATATATATATATATATATATATATATATATATATATATATATATATATATATATATATATATATATATATATATATATATATATATATATAGGTAAACATGGGTATATTCGTGACATTGGTTATTTCGTTATAGATTTTTAATGCTCTTTGATGAAATAACCAATGCTTGAAATTGTTTTAAATTTTGCTCATAGATGGCTCTATTTGTTAGAAGTAATTTGAGACATTGTTTTAAGCGATAGCTTAACGCTTAGGGTCTCAGTGAATATTCTTGCTTCGTAAGGGAAAGCCGCAGGCAATTTTTCGATCGTGTAATAGTGCATCAAAATTGAAGTAATTTTTATTAAAAACAAAAGGAGGTATGCTGCTTAAATCTTGTGTTTTTGATTTATTTGATATTAAATGATTTTTAGAGTCAATTTCCAAAAGTTTATGCCCAGTAGTTTGCATGTTATTGGCTTACCAATCTTAGCGTGAAAATTAGTAATTTGTTTCACTTGATCTCGAAAGCTCTGATACCCTTTAGGGGGGTGCTGGCCCCTAAAAATAGGAAATGCCCGTAGAAGGATGAAATTTGGAGATTGCATAGAGGAGGAAGGAGTAAGGAGGAGTCGGAGCCGGATTCGGAATCGGAGTCCAGGGACCCCCTCCGGGGGGTCCCGCCTGAAAATAGAAGAAATGAATAAGAGAAGTGGAGAAAGAGTCCGAGTCGGAGTCAGAGCCAGAGAAGGAAGGAGTCGGAGAAGGAGTCGGAGAAGGAGTCGGAGACAGAGGGATCGGAGTCGGCACCATACCTCACCACACAGCACCGCAGAGCACTGCACTGCATCGCACCGCACCGCGCCGCACAGGAACGCACCGCACCGCACCGCACCGCACCATACCTAGTAACGGATGGAGTTTACAACATGGTATCTCCCTCAAACTTGACACCCCGTTTAGGGGTGACGTAACATCGCCGTAGACGAGGTTACGTGGCCATGCACCCCCCGGAGGGGGGTGCTGGCCCCAAAACCTTGGATATTGACGTAGAAGGATGAAATTCGGTATACACTCTTCTTATAAGGTATCCTCGTCTTAGACGAGGTTACGTGGCCGTGCACCCCTTCAATTCCAAATTATATATATGTCACGAAATTATCAAGGTAGAGTCACGAAATAACCAATGATATCACGAAATAAACAACCGTTTTATAGTTGGAGAAAAGGTTCTCATATTTCAGTGGCAATGTTAATTTTAAAAGTTTTTAATGACAGCATCGTATACACCAAGGTCTAGTCTAAATACCTATATTTGTAGATTACAGAAATATTAAGTGAATCACATACAAATTAGGAAAATGTTAGTTTTATCACGAATATACCCAGGTTTAATATATATATATATATATATATATATATATATATATATATATATATATATATATATATATATATATATATATATATATATATATATATATATATATATATATATATATATATATATATATATATATATATATATATATTATAGTAATGCCTTAGTAAATTAGAAGGTGGTGAAAATTACTTGAGAGTTAGCATATAATATAAAATAAATCTTAGTAACATAAGCTTTCGACCGAATCGTGGCCCTCTTTCAGATGTTTCTTATGTAAGACTAAAATATAAAATTAAAATTAAAATTAATAAAATATTTGAAATCATTGTAATTTTTGTTTTAAAGATTTGAAAAAAGGTGAGTAGTTTAAAATGTTGTTTAAGATGGGATCTATTGTGTAGTCATTAGTTTGTAAATTGAAATTATCAGTGTTGTTAATACAAAAAGATTCTGTAATTTTCCTAAGGTGTAAGTTATCAATGTGAATAATGGGTGTCATGTGGTTTATATCTATAGTGTGATTGTGTGTGGATCTATGAATGGTGAGAGCAGAGTTAGGATTGTCAAGTT
>JABUQX010111102.1:12500-15000 GCA_015478945.1 Trachelipus rathkii
AGTCTTAGCCACAAGTACTTCATATATATATATATATATATATATATATATATATATATATATAATATATATATATATATATATATATATATATATATATATATATATATATATATTTTTATATATATATATATACGGTATACATATATATATATATATATATATATATATATATATATATATATATATATATATATATATATATATATATATATATATATATATATATATATATATATATATATATAAATATATATATTTGTTTTATTATATATATAAAAATATATATATATATATATATATATATATATATATATATATATATATATATATATATATATATATATATATATATATATATATATTTATATATATATATATAAAAGAAGGTTGGAAGTTTCGTAGCTGTCAGGACAAGTAGTGAAGATTTTCTTCGCATGGTTATGGGGCGACAGGGCTAGCAACCTTTCCTTCTGCTTGTATTACTCTTGGACAGTGTTAGAATCTCATGCACTAGAAGCAAGATCCTCTGGAGACCTCTGGGTGAACGAGTTTTGAAGCCTAATGAAAGAAGATGCTAGTTCTACTGAAAGGGCGAAAACCTTACCTGAGAGTATTAACCAGAGGACTGGCATCAGAAACAATTCCGAAAAGAAATGGTTTTCTTATTCTAGGGTTAAGAGTTTCGGGCCAAAAGAAGATGTTGGACCACAACTGTCAGGGAGAAAACCCTTCCTGAGTTTGTTTATATATATATATATATATATATATATATATATATATATATATATATATATATATATTTATTTATATTTATATATACCTGTGTTACCAGATTGCAGATATGGACCCAACTCTTTACCCCACCAATCTCTTTTCCCCAGCCTCAACCCATTTGAAAAAAAAAGGTTATATGTAGAATAATACTTGAAATTAATAATTCTCAAATTATGTTTTAAAAAAAACTAAAGCTTCTGAGCCATTTAAAGGGAGAGTTTGCTTCTCTTTTCTTCGTAAATGAGATCTGCATCGCTTAAAAGATACTCGCCAGCTACACTTATTGAAGGCATGCTAAGTATTCCCTGCCGAGTTCTGCAAGATGTGAAAAACTTTAACAATATCCCGCCATCAAACCAATGGATCTTTATCGATTTCAAGGTTTCACTTTTTGATAATCTTGATAATGACAAATTGTCTTTGACACACTGAACAAGACTCCTTCATCGCTGCTATTTGTTTCGCTAACAGATAGTAAATGTGTGTCTGTTTCTGCAATCTTTTCCTTTTTATTGGCTGGTGAAATTTCTGGCTTTAGCAGCTTTTCATCACATTAGCATACTAAATAAATTTTAACCCTTTTTGAAACACGTGGTTCAAGAAATTTGGTTTTGTATCTAGGATCCAGAAAAGATACTATTGCAGATGCTTAGTATCGTTTTACCAGATTTTGAAATATATTATATCTCAACATTAGTGTTTCTGTCACCTTTGAAAGTCCATTACTTTTAATAGCATTTAGCACAGCTTTCATCGTTGCAACAAGAGGAATCTCGTCTGGCAAACAAGAATTTTCTTAGATAATAGTCTTAGTTACCTCTTCAAACGGTTTAAGAAGAGTAATGCAATTACCTAAAATCGTATTATCATCACCTGTCAAGCATTTCACCTTTTAGTGTTTGTTTCAAAGCACCAAAGAAAGGAACCAAGCTGTTTATTTCTCCCCATCCTCTCAAGCATATGTACCAACTACTATTACAACGAGTCTGAACATCTTGCGTTACAGAAAGTTGAGAAACATTTACTCTCATAATTCATAAATGAATACTATCTGCTATCCGCAAAAAAATTCATGCGGATGCCGGTAGAGAAAAATTATACGGATGTGGATATTTGCTACACCTCTAGTCTTTACGGTATTTTACCGTATAGCATTTGGAGATTAGATTCATTGGAAAGTGGTATATTTTTTTATTCTCAAAAGCAAGCGAAAAAAAAATAGTTGAAACAAAAAAATGTTTTATTGTAACTGTAAGCACTAAGCTGAGTCAGAGTCGAAATTTTGAATTTGACTGCTGGAGTCGGAGTCGGAGTCGGAGTCGGAGTCGGAGTTGAAATTTTTTGTTTAAATGGAGTCGGAGTCGGAGTAGAAAATTTTTGTTTAAGTGGAGTCGGAGTCAGAGTCGAAAATCCAAAGTTGAATTTAAGGAGTCGGATGTAGCTGTGCAATAAGATGTTGATGACTTAATGACTTAAAAATTCCATCAACATTTTATGAGAAGATGGTACAGAAATTTTTACAAAAGAACAGGAAGGCAAAGTTTATTTTCAAATGAATATTTGCTACGATTTTTCGATACTCAATATCACATTTGCAAGTAAGCTTTGTATTTCAATTACTTAAATTATATATATATATATATATATATATATATATATGCTATATATATATATATATATATATATATATATATATATATATATATATATATATATATATATA
>JABUQX010111102.1:17500-32500 GCA_015478945.1 Trachelipus rathkii
TATTAGAAAAAAGGAGAACATATCTCGATAAAGAAAGAAAAAAAAGACATAGAATATCAAGAAGAAGTAAACTTAAACGAATTGCCTTGAAGAGATATAAAACCTAAAAGCAAGAACAAAAAAAAAAATAATAATGTCTTTTATTGCTTTTATGAAATGTGCTTAGAACGAGATATAAAATTTGCGCCACTCTTATATCACAGTACAAACCAAAAAATGATAACGAAATCAAAGAGTATACAAATTCACTAGATAACAAAACTTAGTACGAAGTAACAAATTCTAAAAGTTAACACATAGAGATATAGAGGCTCAAAATAAAGAAATGTACATTATATAGTGCTGCCATTACGTATGAAAGTATAAATACAATGAGCGGATATAAAATCACCATCTTCTATCATTTGCTATGTAACTCCATTTTTAACTTGAATTTCTATATTTTGATTTTTTTATAATATAAACTTTAAGCCATCTGTTATAATTACAAGAACCTATGGTTTTAATTATTATCAGTTTATTGAGGTACCGCAGTTAATTAAAACATGTGTAACAGTTTCTATATTAAGTATGCTGAACGAGTTTCAGCATTCAAGACCTTCTGGAGTAAACACTCAATATAACCTATACGCTCTCTACACTTCGTGAAAACTTTTTTAAATCGCTCAATATATTATATTATTATAATTATTAATATTATATATTATTATATGTATATTTATTAGTTTTAATATATAATTATTATATATAACATAAAGTCCTAAATATATTATATTTTATTAATATATATAATTTCATATATATATTAAATTCGTCATAAAAATATATATATTTTTTTACACTAATTATTATAAGACTATATATACTATATATTTAATATATTATATATTAATTTATATAATATATATATTATATGAAATTAATTACGTAGATCAGTTTTAAAGGCGTTATGATTTATATTAATTATGTATATTCTTCTATTATCAGTATGCATATTTGTAATTTCACTAATTATAAATAATATATATATATTAATTATTTATATTAATGTTTTATCTTTATATATAATAAATAGTATATAATATTATGATATATTATAATATTATTAATAACTATTTTTTATATGTAATGTGAATCGCACTTTTGACCCCGATCATAATCAATAGGAAGGAATGGTTTGCTATATCTAAAAAGTAATTAACATGATGTTAAACAATTTTTGGGGATCATAAGCGGTTACAAGTGTGCAATTCGCCTCATCTACGCATTTATTCTTTCGTTGTTGGTAATTTATTTATTTAGGTTTTTATCGTCTCTAATTCAGAATTATTCATTTAATCAAATTTCTTTATTTTTTTATTTACTGAGAAGAGATATTTATACGGTGTTTTAATCACTTTAATGTAATTATTACAAAAGGTAATCATCTCTTATATAATATCATATCAAAATCTAAAGAAATAGGAACTTACTGAATGCAAGAGTTGATATAAAAAAGAAATCTCATAATTGCTCCATAGATGATGAGTCAGTCCATTAGTTATTTGCTTTGGTATCTTTCAATTCATCCATTCAAAACTATAAATTTGAGTAGATACGGTTTCAAATTAATTTTATTAATAATAATATAATTAATTTAACTAATTTTGTACATATTAATTATATATTAATAGTATTAACTATTATATTATTATATATACATTATGAATGAAAATTAGAAGTTATTTTAGGATATATTATTTTTATATATTTAATATATTTAATTTTATATAAATAAAATATTTCATTATATTATTATTTATATAGGGTGTCATGATTAATATTTAATCTTATAATTTGGTGAATATTTACTATATATTAATTAACTATATTAATTTATCATGTTTTTAATTTATTATAATAAAAAATATTAATCATTAATAATTATAAGATCAATTATTATTATTAATATTATTAAATACCTTATTAAATATGTTTTTCCACTTGACTACTATTAGTGAGATTAATTGTTTGAAGAAACAGATTTTGTTCAAAAGTAAGAAAATTTAATTATAATAGGAAAGTTTGAAAGTAAAGTTTGTGGAAATTTTAAAAAAATTGAATTATACAAGCAAAATGCAAACAAAATATAAGATTTATAATGGAAGAGAATGGAGGAGTTGTTAGTGAAAGATTGGTGATTTTTGTTTATGACAACTAACAGTGGGAAAAGCTAAAAGCTGTCAAGATAAGAATTAGGACTAGCATAATACCGTGTCTATTCCATTATACTATATATCACTTGGCTGAACAAATCAGCATAGAACTATATCATTTGGATAAGCACAATGAGTACAGAGAAAATATTTCACTTCTATAGACATTCTTGAGTGAAATAGAGACAGATAATGTAGAGTAAGAAGTTGCGATATAGTCCACACTGGACAATCAGGTAGGAAATGTTTCCATGGGATTTTACTATAAAATTAGTAGTCAATAGCATTTATAAAACATGCACCGAGAAGCATAATTTCCTAGAGAGCTCTATAGACAAGGTGATTTATTCTTTTACCTTAAATATATATATTTAAATATTAAATTATATATATATATATTACTCTATATATACATATATTATATATTATATATATATATATTATAAATATATATATTAATATATTATTATATTTTATACAGAAAATATTTTATTTGTAAATAATAAGTCCGAGAAACAGTATAGAAACGGTAAGTTGAGATTTGATAAGATTTATATATTTTAATTTTTACTTTTATTCTATACTAATTTATAATATTTATAATTTGCTAAAATTTAGCCATCTTAAGAGTGAGAATATTTAGTGGGTATTTATTTTAGTATTTATATTATAGCTCTAAATTTGATTTTATATAAATGTTATCATATATCCATTTATAAATTGTCATAATTGTGTCCACACAAAATTCTAAAATTATAAATTCTTTATTAATAATCTAATAGGAAATACAGGTAATTTATAATTTATAAGGAAATTCAAAGAGAGAGATTTGGGAAAATTAAAAATAGAAATAATTTTAAATATATAAAATAAAAATATATAATAATATAAAATCTATTCATAATACAGATTAATAAAATATAGTAGTTAGGTGTGATCAAATAAGTCTGTAATCAGTTCATTTTGAGAAATGTACCTACAGTATGATTATATAATATAATATAGCGGTTAGAGTATATGTCGTGGTATCAGTTGGTAGTCCGGCTTGACCTTTAACTCAAGATTCCCTTTAACTTATAGTAATTTCTTATAGTCATTAAGATTTTGATTTATAAATGGAAATTAGTAATATATAAATGTAATATGCTGTATGTATATAATATGTAATCAATATTTTGTTAATCTAATTCTAAGATAGCGCACACGAAAATACTTATCCTTTATCAACTATTAGCTACGTATCATTTAAAATTGTAATTTTACAGTTCATCACTTAGTTTGTGATGCTTACGTTTAGCTTTATTTTATCACTCTTACTATGAAAAATACTTCTCTAGCCAATTTTATAATTAAATCACCTATAAACAGCGTTTTATATTATTTCGCTTTCATTGGTAATCTATAATCATTTAATATATTTGTTTATATTGAATAATTTAAATAATTGTAAGAAAATTATATAAAATAATTATCTTAAGAGTAGTTTAATTTCAATAATTTTTACCATTACACCCTTAATTTTGATAAAACAGGTTCATTACCGTTTAATAAAAAATTTAAATTTTAAATTCCTTCAATTAAAAAAAAAATTAAATTAGTTTCTTATATATTAAAGATAAATTTGGAAAAATATTTGCAATTTTTAGATTAAATGTAAATGGAATTAGAAATTTTTAACTTTTCCATATTATATAATAATTTTTTATTTGCATATTTTTGATTTGAAGTTTGAAATACGGATTTACAATTTCCTGGGATGTTTACAAAGTTAGTTCCATTATCGCTTCTGATTACGGTTGGAAATCTCAACGAGCTCAATCTCATAATCTAGCTATATATTTTATATATAATAATCCTCCCTTCATAGTTAGTGCGAGACTGCATCCACCTAATAAGAAGAGAGTGTTTTTTCTTTACTCTTTGAGTATATTATATTAATATTCCCTTTTAATATTATAAATAAATCTTGAAAGTACTAGGTCCATATGCATTAATAATATTTTATAATATTATTTATATATATAATTATATTAATTAATAATTAATTATTAATATATATAAAGATATTATAAAAATATATTATATTATATATTATAATATTAAAATTATTAATAATTAAATATTATTAATATAATTAATTAAATTATTAATTAAGTATATTATAATTAATATTATTAATTATATTATTTATAATATATTTATCATTAGTATTATAATATTAATTACTTAATATTATATATTAATATTAATTATATATTAATATATATTAAATTATTTATTATTATAATGTATATATATTTGATATATTTAATATTTTATAATATATATTATTATTTGAGGAGGGGTGAGGAGGAGAAATAATATCTGTTAGGATAGAATAGTTAGAATAAGTTAGGATAGATAGATTAGATAGATTATATAGATAGTGATTAATCAGATGATCTAGATAGTTATTAGTTAAGAGATATGAGTTATAGTATAGGAGAAAGTATATAATGTAGCAACGAGTAGTAAAATAAAGTTATACTTTGCGAGTATGCACTGTTATTACACTATGATTTTTAATAATTTATATAATATTGATTATATATTTTATATTTGAAACAACTATTTCCTCAGGAAGGTTTAAAACAAGTTTTAAAAAATTGGCTACAGACAATTTTATATCTGTAATAGCAAAAAATCTTTCATAAACAATAAAACTTCAATAACAAAAGAGGCAAATGACTACCTCCATGAATTAAATAAATCAGGGTACTTATGGAACAAGGACATATACCATATATAATAATATTATATATATTAATAATATAATATATTATAATATTATATATATATATATATTTATTATAATTTAATTTATTATTAAGTTTAATATTAATATAATATATATTAATAAAATATAAAAATTATTATGTATTATAATTTAATATTATTATATATGTTATAAAGTATATTATTTTATATATTAATATATTATTTATAATTAATTTATATTATTATTAATATAATTTTATTAATTAATTAAATATTTGAATAAATTGAGGGGAAATTTGAAAAGTTATGGGAGGGGAGTTGGGAGTTTGGGTTATGAATGAATATGAATAAATGAGTAGAGAAATTTGGAAATAGTGTTATCATTATTAGATGGTTTTTTGCGTTATATGTTTATGTAAGGTGTGATGGATTGGAAAGTCATGTATGAGTTAATGACACGGAATTATAATAGTTGGTGTAATGTTGCTAGGGTATAAAAATTCGTGTGATCATGGTCTGGGAGACCGAATAGAGAAATATAGAATAGTATTGAAGGTTCATTTACTAGGAAATGCACTCTACTGTAGTGAGTATGAATGTTGCGTTTGGCAGTGATGTGTTTTGTAGAAGATATGTTGTGTTGCATAGAATTAAGAGATTATGATATTGATTGTGTCCTCCTATTAGTTGTGGATGATGTCTCACATTTGGACGCATTATTTATCTTTTCTGCCAAAAGATTGTGATGGTGTCCCCCGTTCGCAGTTCCGTTGAATGTGCCCTAAGTGTGGATTCTGTTGGACTCGCGACGTATGTCTCTCTACATTTAAGGGTAAGTATGCGTGTCTTAGAGGACTCTTGACTTGCGTCATACCTCTAAAACGTCTCTGTGTTCCTGAGTTGCTCTTGAGTAGAGGGAACAACGTGAATATCACGCAGGACAACTCTAATTTTCTCATAAAAGGTGTTTAAAAGAAAGAGAATGTATGCGTTTGTAGAGGTGATTTTAACGGAATGGAATTGTTCTAAAAACAGTATAAAGATGACTATTGACTCTGACATTACTGGGTGATAAGCACGTACTGGATTCTGTGAATTTACTATACTCTAGCTATTTAAGTGTATTATATCTACTACCTCCTTCCTTAAACTCCATCTAAAGAATATAGACTCTGCCTAACGTTTTTTTTTTTTTTAATTTGAATTTGTAGTTTATCAGTCAGTAAAAACTTGATAACTGTATGAACGATTTACTGGTGGGTTTACTTTTGTATAATTAATAGCTCTACAACCTCTGTCGAATATCGTCTGCCTAGTAACCGCTCTTGTCTTAAATTAATGTAATATAAACAATAAAAGATTTTATTTATATTTTTCAGGATCCTTATTACATTGTTTTCAATGCACCCCAATTAAAATAGTATCTATTCATGTTAAACAAAGAGGCGAATCCAATAATATTGACGTAACAATTAATTCTATGTTCTATGACAATCGTATTTTTATTACAAAAACTCTCAGCAAATTTATGGCCAACAAACAGAATTTATATTACAAAATATCTCAGTAAAACTTTTTGGCACAAATAAAATGAAATCAATAATAATATTAGTACTATATTCATATTATGAATATTTGGTTATTATTAGTTATTATTAATATTATGATATATATATTTATATAATGTTTAAATTTTAGGTTAATCCTTCAAATTTTGGTGATTTTAGAAAAGTGGTTTCAGGTATTCTTATTTCTTTTCAGATTGAAGTAAATAAAATTAGAAGTATTCTTTATCATAATAACTTCAATATATCTTTGGTGTTGATAGCATATTTGGAAGGACTAGTTAAAGGGAAATTGTAGTAAAATATTGTTATCAATTTATACTTCATATTAACTAAGGCTCACATACTTGCATGTTGTGTCAATACTTAAAAATAATTGAAAGATAGGTTTGGAATATTCCAGTTAGTTTGACATCACTAAGCAGAAATTTTTTGAAAAGAATAACAAATTATTTTTAAAAATATATTTAAAAGATCTTTTAAATATATTTTTAAAAATGATAATACATCTTCTATGATGTATTGCAGAACTCTTAATATGATTATAGGAAAGATGATCTTGTGAGACAAACCTCTTCGCTTCGAATTCATAAAGTATATTATTGATTGTATTGAAAAGGGAGAACTTCCAATTGATGTTACACATTTAGCTAAGCTGACTCAAATTATCACAATGTAGCAAAAGTATTGTACCATAGCATAGGTTGCATGTACAGAGTAGCTTTAAACTAGTTGCAAATATAGTGATAGAAAATTAAATGTTTACTGTGGTGTGATATTTTCTTTGGTTGGCAAATTCTTCTTATATCCAGTTTAGTTATTGACATTTGTATTTAATTTTGTTTGGTTGGCAAATACTTATTTTCATTAATAGCTACACTATATCGCTTTACTTATTCATGCCACACAAGTAGAACATGAGGAACTTCTTTAAATTTTTGCTTTTCCTTATCAATAGATTATAATTTATTATTTATTAGGAGTAGCTATATAGTTATTTTACGATCTGAATAATTTTAGTTCTATTAAATACCTTTATTTAATTTATTTCTAATTAACTAATGGAACCTTTTATATTTTGTAATATTAAGATATCATTAAATATTTATTAAAAAAAAAAATAATAAATTTAATATTTTAATATTTTAGTGTGATTTATTTTCTTTGGTATGGAAATCTTATATTTAATTTAAAATAAAATGTACCGTATATTTATTAAATTATTATTAATAGGAGAAATTCTTCAATTTCTTTCTCTCACTTAGCATAGGGCAAATCACGGTACTCGCTTACAAATAAAATATTAAAGGATAATAAATATTATTTTGGATTTGGGTTACAGTATGACAGTGATTTGAAATTATCAGGGATGCTCGATAATTTAATTCTATATACTTCTAATAAACACTTTCTTTTAGCAATTAAAATCCAATATATATATTATATTTTCAGGTTCTCGACAGTGGAGACATAGGTACTCAACGTGGATATTAATAAATTAACTCCTAGTCAATCATGATCCTGTCTGCGGTATAACTAATCACGTGAGTGACATCTGCCGCCTTTCTACTCAGTTAAGTGTGTATAAAAAGCGATAGTAAACAGGTGTTTGCGTTGGACGTGTAATTAATACATGCTCATTCTGCGTGGTCGGAAGAAAGGATCTGATAGGTTGTTGGGCAGACTCACTGTTAACAGCAAGCTTGTTCTTGTGCAGTGATAGCCTCGAAGAAAGAAGTACGTTTATTCAACGACTCGTTTTATATTAAACTCTTGTTATGGTTCGTGTTGGTGGGGTGTGCAGTCTCAATTTTATAAATTCTTATAAGCATTTATTAAGTACATTATTAGTTATTATTATTTTCTTTTTTTTTTATGATATTACAGATAAAAAAAAGATAAAAAAACTAAATATATCTTAAAAATAATTCTTTGAAAGCACTGGTTATTTTTAATTTATTAATTAATTATTTAAGTTGGTAATGGTTGTATGTTTTAATTAAAACAGTGTAGTTATCAAATTGCTCTGTTGTTTTATTGATTAGGTATATTTTAGTGTTTAGATAGTTATTAATGGTATTTGAGAGGATATAAGAGAATTTTACTCACAATAAATTTAAGAGGTTATTAGTATGAATGCATACATTGTTTTGCCTTTTTTATAATCATGATCTGTACATAAATATTGTCACTCATTTATTGTAAGTGAATACATAAAAGGATAAAAATATATTTGTGTTTGCGGGAGTGAACACTCTACTGTGATCTGTGTGCTTAGCTTAAAGGTGGTTTAGAATGTGTAGCATTTGGTTGGTGTGGATTTGGAAGTCGTAATGGTTAACTCTCTATTTTATGAAATGATACTCACTATTTTATCATAGTAGTTTTTTGTGTGTGAGTGGAGTGGCTGTGTATATATAGTGTTATTTTCAGAGAGATATATGTATCCATGATTTATAGCAATTGTTATTATTTAGCTTTGATAGAATTATTGTATTAGACGTTAATTTGTGCATGATTTGCGCAGCTTTGATTAGGGTTGAGGTTTTATATTACTTGGATTATGGTTTTATTTAAAGATTTTTAAAAAATAGTCTGATTTTTTGGATAATAACTGTTGACGCTAAAAGCGTACTTTGAACTTTCAAGTGTATTATTTATTTATTTAATATTTTTATGTAGATCTCCGGATCTACTATTATAGTTATTCTCGTGGAATTAGGGTAAGGGATCTTCTGAAAAATAATTTTGTTTATTACTGATATATTACAATATTCTATGTGTATAAGAGCGCCGGCTTTGAACTTACAGGAATGCGTGAGATAATTTAGGATGGCTCTCTACTGTAGAGTAAACTACATTATAAATTGATGCCAGTTACGTACTCTATATTAATATTAATATATTCATTACATTTATTTCTTTATTATAGTTTTTAATTATAAGCTTTAGTGTTCACTCATTGAGGATATGGTCTCTCCGAATTATTTTGGCAGGGTATATCTAGCTTGGGTATAATAATATAATTTGGTATGTGTTGAGTGTTGCAGTGGTGCGTTATTATATAGTTTATAGGGTGCAAAGATTTATGTATGGGTAGGTACAATCTTTAGTATATAATATTACATAAGACGCACTCATATTCATACACCGTCACTTGGGTGTGAAGACGCAGATTGTAAAAAGAGATATATTGAGGGTTAGCTACGTATCATCGTGAGTAAAAATTAGATGGGGAGGGGAGACAGATGGAGGATGGAGAGATGAGTGGATGGATTTGTGGAGGATAGGAATGTTATAGTTAGAGAGGGGAGGAAATAGGAGAGATTTATAGAGAAGGGTTCGGGGTTTAGGTTAGTGGTGAAGATTGAGCCAGAGTGAGCTGTGAGTGAAATAAGATTAGATTTAATTACGCGTTTTGGGCGGAATAAATGTGTGATCAAAGAGAGGGAGGACGTGTTGAGGCTCGATGCATCGAGAATACGTCACATTGTGGATGACGAGTTGGCAGAAGTGTTCAGAGCTATAGTATTGCTTGTATGATGAAGGCACAATAGTAGGTGCTGGCAGAGGGATAGTAATGGAGTGGTTTTAAAGAATAATTAATTTTACGCGGGAGAAGGAAGATGTGAGGGGAGAGAGAATGTTGTCTATAATGATGAGAGGAGAGGAGTAGGCCGATGATTAGAGAGGTAGACGGATGAGGATGATTGTGAGGTGATGGAGTATGAATAGCGGACGAAGAGAGCATGGGTTGATCTGTACATGATGATTGAAAGATCGTAAGCTTGATTGAGGAGGAAGATAAGTTCTTAAGATAGGGTAAGATAGATAATTAAAAATATCTATTTAGGAATTGAAGTGTCATTGTGTTAGGTATGTTCGAAGGGTTGCCCTTTGATGTGGGGGGATTAGATTTGGTGGGTGAATGAAGAATCAGGAATTTGGAGGGGGTTAACATTTTGGAGAGGATTGTCGTAGGAGTGACATGGTGGCCTATAAGGAGGCGAAGACCAGTGTAAGAACGTGTATTAGTTGGATGTTGGGATTTTGGTGCGTGGAGGATGAGTAAGATCTCAGTAGAAAGACAAGGTACGTGATGGTGAGGTGAGTGTGTAGAATATATCACGAATAAGATGTTGAGTGTTGTGAAAGTGAGAATGTGGATTTAATAGTGATGACCACGTGGAGATCTATAATTTTACAAGAGAGAGAAGTACTGATCTGGGGATGAAGTATTAATGTGTGGTCCGTGTGAGTGGGACGCGATTAGCTTTGTTTAAATCTCTGTTTGAGCTGATAGGTGCTCCGTCACTGGTTTTACTTATGCAAAAGCCGAGAGACATTACGTGTTAAAGGGGTTTGAGGGAGAATCTGGGGTGATATCATTAGGACTATGTTTTTACTATCTTTTATTTTTATTATATGAATGTTTAATTAATTTTTCTATATGAACAATTATAATTAATATTTAATTAAAATTAGGATAATTAGTTCTTTTCTGTGATCTCACCATTATTAGTGGATTTAATATTAATAGTTTTAATTTAAGAAGACCATAAGATGATTATGATTGTGAATTATTAGATATTTATGTTTTGTGATTTTAGAATATGATTATAGCAGAGGGTCTTTAGAGAGATCTTATTAAGCAATATTAATTATATATTATAAAAGTGTAGTTTTTATATATTTATGTTTATGATAGATTTTAAAGCGTAATTTTAGATGTTATAGTTATTTACTTGTCTATTATAGTTGTAGTTTAGGCTAATTAAAACTACGGTCTCTCTTCTATTTGTGGGCATTAGAGTCATCTCGGTTGGACACTGTCAGGGTATATAACATTTTCTTTGGTTTTGTCTTTTGGATCGCGTGATCACGATCAGTTTCTTACATGTATTGAGCTCTTATACAGCATCTGTTCTTGGAAACAGGTTTTATTCGAATAATAATCAAGGGGATTTTTTCAGGTAAGATTATTCAGTCTCTTAAATCGTTTGGGTGGTATTGGCAAACGATGATCGATTACAAAAATATTTGTTGGTGAGGCGTTTGCGTGCCCAACTTTTATATTGAGGGGTGCTGTGAAAAATATTCATATGAATCTCAAATCTGAACTGAAAATTTCATATGAATAAGACAAAGAATAAAAAAGATATCACGATTTTTTATTTACGAAATGACAGACATTTCTTAACTTAATTGATTTTTTTTTAATATTTTCATGTGAATAGCGGCAAAACGACATGGCAGACAAAATATAATATTTTTTGATTCGGCGCACTAAAATTCATAAGAAAAATCTCATATATGTCGGAAAAATTTGTGCCGAATTGTGAAATTACCTTTAAACTATTTTAATTGTCGGAGCCGGGAGCAACCCCATCTTTCTGCTCCGGCTCCATCCGAAAAATTATTTTGGATCCGGTTCCACCCAAAACCTTGAGGCTCCGAAGCTCCGTATTTTTGGTTATATCCATTGAGTTTGTTCGATTTTTTTTCAAAATTGATTCCATGATTTTTTCGAAAAATTTTACAACAAAAGTAGGTATACAAAGTAACACAATAAAACATATTCGTATGTTACACATATTTTTTATCTATAAATCCTCTTGGGATATTCTCGACCTTCTCAGCGTCCATACGTGGCATCACTGACTTTGAAGAATTTTATCTTTTGCACTTAAAAGAAATCGAAGGAAAGTAATAAAGGAAGAAATATATGCTGTTTAATAATTATATTGCTTCTAATTGAGTAAGGTGGAATAAAATACTTCAAATTAAATTTTATTTTTCTATAATAAAAAATAATTAAGTGAATAAATAGTTTCCTTAAAAAAATTACCTGGAAATTATCATAAATGATCGAAGTTGGCTTTTTTAATTTTTGCGGATTTGAAATATTAAGGCTACATGATATTATATATATTATATATATATTATTAATATATATGATATATATATATTATATATTATATATATATATATATATCTATATATTTATTATAATATTAATTATATAATATAATATATATATATATATATATTATACTATATATATATATATATTTATATATATATATTATATATATATATATATTATATATTATTTTATTATATATATAATAAGGTATATATATTATATATATATATATATATAACCAACATATTATACTACTACATACACTATATTATATATCCAGGAATGGTCCTTCGCGCTGAATCGAGGACCATACAATGTATGCCTAATAAATACTGTCGTACCTGTCGATATATAATCTGACCAATACATTTTTAATGATTATCTACAATATCATTGGAGCAAATTATATCACAAAAATTATATTTAAATTCTAACTGGAGAGATGTTAGATTCAGAAACTAAAAAAAATTCTCAATGCTCTCTCCTACTCATTAAGAACAAAAGATTTTGACCTTCATAAACCATTTCAATATTATATTGCCCTTCTTAACCATTCAAAATCATCGATTACCCAAACCTGGCACGCCAAAAGTCGTAAACTTTGGTACGCTTCAAAACAAAGCACGAGCCATTCGCCCGAAGTTAATTAATGTAATTTTTACAAAGCAGCTCTTAAGGGAAATATAATGATTCACCAGAAATCTAGATTACAACTTCAATCAATACTAGTCATTGAAATAAATATAGATAAGGTAAATATGTATTTTGCCCATAATATCATGTGAACTTATAGAACTATCATTTAGGGGAAATTAATTTATGACAAGGAAAAAATTCGTATCAAACTTTATGTACCTTTCAAACATTATTATGGTTCATTTTTATTTTTTTTTTTTTATATATATATAGAAATAGCACACTCCCTTTATTCCTTTTATATATATATATATTATATATAATATATATATATATATATATAATATATATATATATATATATATTTAAATAGTATATTATATATATTAATATATTATATATAATATAATATATATATAATATATATATATATATATATATATATATATATATATATATATAATATATATATATTATAAATATTATATTATATTATTATATATATATTATATATATATATATTATATATATATATATATATATATATATATCACCCCATCTTCCTCACAAAACTTGGTGTGGTTTTAACTGCTGGTAAATTTTAATTTTTGTGAACGAGTTCAAGGTAGGAAAAACATATTTGAAAGGTTTTCCAAGGCTTTACACAGATCGAAGAAATTCTCATATGGACTTGGTATTGTCATGAAAAATCATCTTCACTGACCAAACAATGAAAATTTTAAATTCTTTTTTGCTTTCAATGACTGAAGCAATTGAAAATTGTCAAAATAAACTATCCATATTAAAACTGTCAAAAGTTTTGTTTCTTCAAATTTTATTCAAATAAAAAAAAAAAAAAGAGAGAAGAGAACGAGAACGACAGATCTGATCCAGAGGCGGAGAGAGAGACGAGGATGAGACGAGAGAGAAGAGAGAGAGAGAGAGACGAGAGAGAGAGAGAGAAGAGAGGAGATGGAGAGGGAAACGAGAGAGAGAGAGAGAGGGTTTTATTGTTAAATTTCATAATCTCAATATAATATAAATCTCAATAGAATCTAAATTTTATTGCAATATTTAAAATTTATTCACTTTTTTCACTTCAACTTATTTTTTTAAACAAATCTTTAAATCTTTTTTAAAAAGAGGAGGTTCTCTAGATTTTTACCATTCATCTCAATCAAAATTGTGTGTGATTCCTCTCTCTCCACTGTAGACGTTCTCCGCGACGTATAAATAAACGGTTTTGTACAGTCATTGAAAAATTACCTTGCGATACGTCGGACAGTGTGTCTCGTCGCTGAAGCGTACGGCGAACCTAAGTCTTGTGCTGATGGTACACGCAGGCACCATTTTCGAGATCGCCTGTAAAATATCAGGGCTGTAGACGTTCTTGCAATAAACATGGATCTACTAATTGTTTCAAATTACATTTCTCCATCCTTCGTATTTTTTTTAGGTTACGTAATCATTATTTGGTATCTGTGTCGTTGCAACCTATTTTGGTATTGTCAATCTTGAGATACATGTTTTGTGTCTTTACACTGTGATACACGCAGGGTAAAGCAAATTTTTAATAATATAGTAAATAACCTTCAAATTTTTGAAATCTGAACGACCAAACATCTGTTATTATATTATCCCTTTGATAATGTACTATCATCCCGTATAATCTTACCATTCTCACGTTTGAACACATATACCGTAAAATCCTTCAAACTTCTAGATACTTTGCGACTTAAATTTCATTCTTAAATTCGCACAAACTATTTTTCTGCCATACTAAAAGCTTCTTTCTCTACAGAAAATGCAATTATCTTTCTTGTTGCTCTTCCTCCAACTCTTTCTCACATTCCATAACAAAACTTTACCTTATCTCTGTTTTATCAATGGCCGCAGTTGCTGTTTTACGTATTCAAATCTT
>JABUQX010111102.1:35000-54646 GCA_015478945.1 Trachelipus rathkii
TTTCCTAAACGATTCACCTATTTTTTCAATACAATACACATTTTTGTTTCCTACAATATCTAAAAAGTCATATCTTATCGAAATATTACACTTTAACAAGTCCAAGATTAAAATCTTCTGAATCAAAATCGCTACTTCGAACTACTTTTTTATTGGATCATATAAGAAACACTTAAAAAAGAGGCGGAAACATTTCTTCCAACCCCAAAATTATCACACATTCCAAAGTATACTTCATCTTGAGCAGAGGGGTTGTAAGTTTTGAAAAGTTTAAATAAAATTTGAAGGTTTATTATTACGATACTTTCTTACATTTCTTTGCCCATCTGAAAAATCGGCGAAAGTGGATGGACCGCTTAGTAAACGCACCTGGAACGACGTCTCCATTCACACAAACCCTAAAAAAAAAAGACCTCCAGAAGCTTGTAAGTATTAATTTGCATTTTATTCTAACAAAGAAAATAAATATAAATTTTCTCAATGAACGAGCAAGACTGAAAGCTCCGTTGGATCTTCCAAACTCCCCAAACCCCACCAACTCTTGCGGCAATCCCATCCATTCCAAGAATGAACTTACACTCACAGGGCGCATTCAAAACACCTGGAGCGGGCCAAGTTTTTCACGATGGCTAGTGGATGTAAAAGAAAACATTGAGCTAAAACATTGCACGACTGATAGAGAAAAAATCATAAAGCGAGAAGTCAGATCCATTTATCCGATGGAGATTCAGATGGCTCCTTAACTCTAATCTAGATCTCCTTCTCATGGGCAAATTTGAAGACTTCATTGATACTCTCCTCTCCTTCGTCCTCCCAGAAGATTCTTTACACGACTTTGACGCACTCAAACGCATTCTGCAATTCAAATGAAATGACCAAGAAACACTCTCGTTCAGTGCTTTGTCCTTACAAAGGCTAGTCAACACGAATTTTTGGAAAAACTGAACGAAAAAGACCCCACTCTCAACTTTCCAGACAAATTTATAAATGCGATAGCAACCGATTTTCTTTATACACAAATACCAAGCCATTTGCAAGTCTACAAATTACAATTTGCAAAAAAGTACGCGTACGACCTGCCTCTCCCCAATCAACTACATAAGTTCCTTCAAAAGTCCCACGGCCGACTCTACAATTTACCTACCGCAAATACTGCCCCTGCATCTCCTCAAATAAATGTCAACTTACTGACTAAAGGGGGAAAATTTTCGAGACCAAAACCTTCTACTCAACCCATGCAGAAACAAACTCTTCTTCAAAAATCTCCACCTGCCAGCCAAACTCAACGATCATTTTCTTCTCATCCCAGTTCAAACCCCGGTCATTCAACTCAAATATGCTACCATTGTGAACAATCAGGTCACTTCATGAGCCAGTGTCCGTTTAATCCATATTGTCACAAATGTCATCAATACCATATTCTAGATTTCACCCAAGAAATCCAGATTTTACAGTCAAATACGCTCCAATCACTCCTCAAATCGAAGAAAGCATCAAAAAAGGACTTTGGAGATCAAGCGGCATAAATAGGGCAGAATATAGGGGCGTGCGACCTTACTTCAAATCACACCCCCAAGAAAAACGATTTCCTCACGATACCCAAACAATCAGCTAAAATCGCTCCCCTTCTACATCACTGCCCCAGAAAAATTGTTATTCTCAAATAAATCAATTCCAAAATACGCGCTTAACCTCTTCAAACATTCAAGAAGATGACCCAAATTACTACATAAATGAAGAAAATCAAGATATCCCCTTCATGGAAGATCACTTCTCACAGCAGCAATATTCCCTAGACTCTCACTCTAATTATCAACAACCAGGTGATTCCCTTCAAGATACACAACAAGGATGGTGTGAAAATGCTCAACAAAATTTTTGAGTTCTGAGATTTGGCCCCCGCACTCCGCTAGATCTCTCCCCTTCCCAGAGAGTGCACTCTCCAATTTACAGATTTCTAATAATAAATCTAATGAAAATGGAGATTCCATTAAGGTTAATGCTAGATCTCTCCCCTTCCCAGAGAGTGCACTCTCCAATTTACAGATTTCTAATAATAATTCTAATGAAAATGGAGATTCCATTAAGGTTAATGCACGCAAATCCTCACAAAATTAGATTCACATAACGATCACCTAAATAATAATAATAATAATAATTACCTGCATGATTTTAATATAAATTTGAATACTATTAATAAAATAATGCTAACGGCAATTACAGTAACTGTAAAAATATTCATTGTATTAAAAGTTCTACTAATACTTATTGCACAAAGGCTCAAACACCCTCACAACTATTGCAACATGATTGCCTCTCCTCACCCACTCTCCCTCCTCACCATCCTCAACATTCACAATTGCAACCAAATATTGCAAATATTTCTCAACCCTTTCCACATTCGCACTCACTCCCACCTCTCTATCACTACCCAAGTTCGCATATTAACCCACTCTCTCTCTCTCTCTCTCTCTCTCTCTCTCTCTCTCTCTCTCTCTCTCTCTCTCTCTCTTCTCTCTCTCTCTCTCTCTCTCTCTCTCTCTCCTCTCTCTCTCTCTCTCTCTCTCCTCTCTCTCTCTCTCTCTCTCTCTCTCTGCTCTCTCTCGTCTCTCTCTCTCTCTCTCTCTCTCTCTCTCCTCTCACTCCGTCTCTTTCTCTCTCTCTCTCTCTCTTCCTCTCTCCTCTCTCTCTCTCTCACTTCTCTCTCTCTCTCTCTCTCTCTCTCTCTCTCTCTCTCTCTCTCTCTCTCTCTCTCTCTCTCTCTCTCCTCACTCTCTCTCGCATACTAACCCCTCTCTCTCTCTCTCTCTCAGCATTCTAAGCAACATTTATCAACGTCTCAACCTATTGTTGCAAATACCTTAATGGTTGTACATAGAACTCAGGAATCGAATCCTTCTTCCCTCACATTTAACACAATCTCTCCCTGCCTTAACACCCAATCTCCCAAAACATCTCAACCTAGCAACACAACGGGCCCAACGTATTTTCTGAAAGCTCCAGTAACTTTCAACAATAGCAGTTTGCAACACAAATCAGTTCTCTTAGACACCGGATCCAATGGCTATTTATGTAAACTCTCAGTCTTTCACAACCTCCAAAATACACTCAACACCCAAATACCACTACACAAATGTAACATTCAACTCAAATCGATTACAGGCTCCATCTTTCCTCAGCTAGGCACTATCGACTTAAAAATACGCATTGCAACATCACATTTCCCAGTGACTTTTATGGTAGTTCACGATTCCCTCTGCTCTTTTTAGTCAGATTTCCTTTTAGGTACTAACCTCTTTAGTAATGCTCCCATCTCTCTCGATCTCGAAAAATTTTATGCTAGTCGTTGACATAAATAGCACACCTACCTTTCATCCATTACTAACTCATCCTACTCATTCACACTCTCACAAAAATCTCTCATCTCTCACACTTCCATCTCTTCAACCACAGCAGCATATCTATCACCTCATCTTTCAAAATGAAGACGATATAATTTCCAACCCACTTACTTCACAAACCAAAGCTTTCGTAATTCTTTCCATTCCTCTCTCACAGCCTCCATTTCAGACTATACACATCACGCCTTTATACTCTGATGACATCTCCCTCTCTCACAACCTTCCTATAGACTCGTATATTGCATACAACGTATATACCACTTCTATTACGGAAATTCACCCACACTCCAAAACAACACTTTCTCTTCATGCCGTCTCTTCGGCTCACACAACCTCCTCAGAAAACTTAGTTTTGTCAACAAATAACATATCAATTATTATCTTTACGCCGGCAGTATTCTCTGGACATGCAATAAGGCCAAATATTGATAGACATCATTAATTTGAGCAATTCCTCCCCAAACATTACAAAAGAATACTCTCATCTCCACTGCAAACCCCATTATAGTTTTAGATGATTCAATAGAAACCGCCCATACACACCTTTCTACCTCTAGTCAAGGCTAATTCACAGCACAAATTGTATCCCCTATGAAGAAATTCTCACCTCATCTATCAAAGACACCTCAAAAAAGAACACTTTAACACGATCCAAATTTATTTGATCAGTTGCTACAACTGCTACTCTCATATAGAGACGTCATCACACTTGAGGATGACGAAGTCCTCATTTGTCCTCTACAAAAGTTCTCCCTACAACTGAAACCAGACGTCCCAAAGGCATTATATCACCCACAGTATCGACTCTCACACAAATATCTCGCACACATAGATGAATGGATCACAAAGTCTCTTCAATAAGGTTACATTAAATCAATCTCTTTTCCACCAAGCTTTCCTCTGCTTGTGATCCCCAAAAAGAATTCCTCTCGTCCAAGAATCGTAGACGATTACATACACATCAACTCTCACACAATTTTAGACCGCTACCCTCTCCCATGTATAAACGATCTCCTCAGCACATTAGGCAAAAGCTCTCTCTTTACAATGGTTGACCTCCTCGATGCATATCATGCCCTAGAAATTGAAGAGGAATCCCACCCATACCTCGATTTTCGCACCCAAAAGGGACAATTCTGCCCCACTAGACTAAATTTTGGACTCTGTAACGCACCTCCTTTCTTTGCACGCACAGTGGAAGTAGCTCCCTCTCACCTATTAGGCACAGCTTGCAGAGTATTTCTCGATGACGTTTAAATCACAGGCCACTTAATATCCTCCCATTTTCAAAATATCACTAAAGTCTTTGACTCGTTTAGGAAAAATAAACTTCGCATTAAATTCTCGAAATGCAATTTTTTCAGAACAAGTGTTCTTTTCCTTGATTTTCACATCTCCAATAATGACATAAGCCATGATCCCGCCAAATTAATAACACTTCAATCCTTCACACCTCCCACGAATACTGCGGAAACAAGTTCATTCATGGGTCTCCTAAATTATTTTAACCATTTAGTGAAAGATTTTGCATTAGTCGCAAGTCCAATAGCATCCCTAGTACGCAAAAACGCACAATTCATCTGGAACCCAGAACAACAACATGCATTTGACACCCTCAAACAAGCTTTACTTCTCAATCCACAATCAGCTTTTTCAGACTACAGTAAACACTTTTTTATCAACACGGATTCCTCTCAATAGGGCCTTGGAGCAGTTCTCTATCAACAGATAAAAATGGCTAAGAAACACCACTTTCTATTGTCAGTTGCTCTCTTTCGAAAGCAGAAACTAATTACAGCACACTAGAACAAGAAGCTTTACCAATAATATTTGCCCTTTCCAAATTCAAAAATACAATCCTGGGATACCCCCTTACAATCATAACCGACAACCTACCCTTTAGACACAAACAACTCACACGTCAGCTTGAACGCTGGAATTTATTCATCCAAAGTTTTAACCTCCAAATACAATATAAGGCTGGCAAACTCAGCATTATACCCGACTATCTCAGTTGCTACCCACCCCCACTCGCCACCTCACAACAACACACACCTTCCTCACTCACTACTCCACAATTTACTCATCAATTTGCTACTCACCTCATAAACTCACGAATATCTTTCCTGCTCATACCTGAAACTTTCATTACAGAACAGACAAATTGCCCTCGATTAGGACGCCTTTATCAACGTATCAAACTCTCGTCATCTTCCACAGCGTCGCCTACTCATCCATCATCTCCACATGTAATCATACAAGACATTTTATGCTACAAAACTCCCACTAGTCGGCACTTACTCGAAGTTCCAGACTCTATGATATACTCGGTAATCGAACATAACCACTCCACTCTAGCTTGAGGCCACTGTGGCTCAGAAAGAACTCAATACAGATTACAGAAACGTTACACATTCCCAAAATTACCCACTCTCATTAAACAATTCTGTGGCAACTGTGATTCACGCAATAAAGTTAAAGGAACAGTCCCCAAACTCGCCCCCCATCAAAAAATACCCCCCCTAAGTACTGAACCATTCTTTAGAGTACACTGTGACCTTTTAGGCCCTCTTCCACTCTGCCACATCTTTCAATCTAAATACATTCTCATTTTTAAAGATCAGCTCGCACGATATGTCGAATTAGTACCACTCAAACAACACACTGCTATAGACATCACTCAAGCCCTCCTCTAACGAGTCATTGCAAGGCACATCACACCAGAAGTTTTCATATCTGGCCAAGCCCCAGAATTCAGATCAGAATTCTTTAAACAGCTCTGCTTCCTGTGGAAAATAAAAGCTGTCAATATTGGTGTTAGACACCCCCAATCAAACGCCCTCTGTGAAAGAGAGTCCCTAAAATTTGCAAATTTTCTCAGACACTTTGTTGACACAAATCATAATGACTGAAGTAAATTTTTACCATTTGCACAAATCTCTATCAACAGCACTTTCAATTCCTCGATCGGCATCACACCCCACTTCCTTTTCCACTATTATAACAAAAGATTACCATGTCACCTTCCCAATCATAAATCACTCTTCAATATCGCCAACACCACCCACTTCAACATCAATGATCATATTGACGAATACTTCTCGAGAGGATAAATTAATCTTCAGTATTATTAATTAAAGCAGATTAATTTAATTAATTCAGAATTAATGCACAAATATTTAATTTTTCAGTAAAGTGCCAAAAATATAATTCTGAGGTACAAAAGAAATCTCATCAATCTTAGTTAAGATAAATACCAAATGGAGATTAAATCACGAAAATGCAAACCGTTGTTATGTATGTAAAAGAGAATATACAGAAAACGATTCTAAAGTAAGAGATCATAATCATTTAACAGGAGAATATAGAGGACCTGCTCATAGAAGTTGTAATTTACAAATTAGAAATCCTAAATTTACTCCAATAATAATGCATAACCTATCTAAATACGATGCTCATTTATTCGTTAAAGAATTTGGACGTACCGAGGGTGAATTAAAAGCAATTCCTCAAACGGATGAAACTTATATAAGTTTCAGTCAGTTTATAAAAGTTGATGAAGGAACAATCTCAACAAGCATGGAGTTGAGATTCCTCAATAGTTTTAGATTTATGTCATCGTCCCTAGCTAAACTGGCATCAAATTTAGAAAATGAAAATTTAAAGAATTTATACAAATATTATCAAGAAGATGAACAGTTTCAGCTACTAAAACGTAAAGGAATTTATCCATACGACTGGATGGATGATATAGCAAAATTTAATCATGAAAATTGCCTAAAAAAGAGAAATTTTATAATATTTAGAATAATGATATAACAAACGAGGAATGCAAACATGCGCAGACTATCTGGAAAAAATTTAATTGTAAAACATTTAAAGATTACCATATGTTATACTTACAATCTGATACATTATTATTAGCCGGTTTTCGAAAATTTCAGGGCAACGTGCTTAGACACTTATTATTAAATCCAGCACGATATTTTACATCTCCAGGGTTTATCTTGGGATGCATTATTAAAAAGAAATGAAGTAAAATTTAGGGGGTTATTAATAAAGATCGGAAATTGTATTGTTAAGAGATAGAAAGGGGATTAGAGGAGGAATCAGTACTATAACACATAGATATGCGAAAGCTTGAATAATCCATATATTCCGTTAGTTATGATAAAATAAACCGCATATGTTATATCAACTTATTTTAGATGCTATAATTTTGTTATGGTTGGATGTCTCAGTATTTGCCAACGGGAATTTTAAATGGATGAAAAACATTAAGCGATTTGATGTTTTGGACATGTGATGAAAATTAAAAAAGGATATATTTTAGAGTTGCATTTTTAATATTCTAAAGAACTACACAATTTACATAACGATTACCCCTTAGTTCAGCAGAAAAATATAAAATTAGATAAAGTTTCAAAATTAGTTCCAAAACTTTGAATAATAAAGAAAATATATTATAGCACTATAGAATTTAAAACAATGTTTGAATTTGGATTGAAACTAACCGAAAATACATAGAGTAAATTAGAATTTGAATCAAGCGCAATTGGATGAAATGCATACGCTTGAATGCTTTAACACGAGAAGAGAAAGGAAGCGAAGAAATGAATTTGAGAAAGATTTCTAGTAATTAACTGAACAACTGCCGTGTTTGTAAAACGATGGAAACATAAAAGAAATAGAGTTGAATGGTACGACTAGTTAACAAAAATGAAGAGCAAGCTTCAAAATTAGTAAATAAACCAAATTTTGAATCGTTTAAATATTCTCAGAAATTTAATAGGCTTTGTCATAATGAAAAAGCACTAACTAAGATTTGATAAAACTATTTATGAAGGAATGTTATTTTAGAGTTAAGTAAACTTTTAAATGTATGACTTTCATTATAATGCATATAAAAAATCAAAAAATGAAAAAAAAAATTATTATTTACAGATACAGATTCGCTATGTTATTATATACAAACGAATGATATATTTAAAGATATGAAAAAGGAATATAAAACTGTTCGATACATCTGATTATGCTAAAGAGAAGATCTTATTTCAGAAAAAAATAAAAAGGTATTGGGTAAATGAAAGATGAAACAGCTGGAAAACTGATAACAGAATTTGTAGGACTAAGAGCAAAATTATATGCTTATAAAACATTAGAAAATAAAGAAATTAAAAAAGCTAAGGGAGTAAAGAAAAGCGTTATCAATCAAACGATTAACATTGATGACTATAAAAAAGTATTATTTATGGAAGAAACTCTATATAGGAAACTAAATTTAATGCGAAGTTAAAAACATGATTTGTATACTACACAAGTAAATGAAATAGCATTATCGAGAAATGATGATAAACGATTTATTAGAAAATAATTAATATAACACATTAGCTTTAGGACAATATAAAAAATTAATTGGGGCCAAAAATAGATTACTTTTAGTTGGTAGTTAGAGTTTAAGAAAAAATAAAATAAACGATCAATTTTAAAAACGTAAAAAAAATAATAACGATAGATATCAATTGTATACTCTAAGATTTGAAAATGAACTTTTAAAAATAATTATAGATTTAAATAATGATAAAACGACTATATACAAAAATTTAAAAGTAATTTTGAATATACCATATCAACCAAATTCTAAAAACCTATATTTTAGATTTAAAGATAATATAAAAAATAACAAAAATTTTAAAAAAAATATCAATACAAAGGTAATGAAATTCAATGTAGTCCAGAATTTGAACAAGAACTTAAAGATATGTTTAAAAAATTAAATAACGATAAAAATATAATAGAATAAAACTTTTACAATTTATATATATAAATTGTAAAAAAAAAAAATTTAAAATATAATAAGCGCCTAGTCCTTAAGGACTAGGCGCTCCTATACATTCAAAAAAAATTAAAAAAAAAATATAATTTTTTTTAAATCAAACAACTTTCATTTAACGTACTTTAGCGCTGGTTTTTTATATAAGAGGTAACAAAAATTAAATAACGATAAATTTTTTTTTAAATATTATAATAATATCTTTTGAAAAAAATGTATAGTTAAAAAAAATTTTTTATTTTTTTAAATCAAACAACTTTCATTTAACGTACTTTACGGTCCTTAGGACCAGCCTCCTTATACATTGGCAAAAAAAAATTAAAAAAAAATTAATTGTGGTAGCCGAGGGCATTTCAACTTGTACCCAGTCTTTTATATAAGAGGTAAAAAAATTCAATAACGATAAATTTTTTTTTTGAAATATTATAATAATATTTTTGAAAAATTGGTATGCGGCCAACGTTTACATATTATAGATAATATATTTTGAAAAATTGGTATGCGGAAACTGTTCCTATTATAAATAAATATTTTTAAAAATTGGTATGCAGCAACGTTTACCACATATCTATTTTTAATATTTGATAAGTATATATGTATTTCATTTTATTTTAAAAATTCTCAAACACTTTGTAAAAAAAATAAAGCGATTCATATGCGTATATTTTTAAAAAAAAATCTCAAACACTTTGTAAAAAAAAAAAAAAAGAAACTATAGTATAATTTAAAAAAACTTCTTTCGTGAAATAAATCTGGCGGATCCTAAAGGATCCGCCAGAATTTCTTTTTAAATTATATTATAAAAAAATTTAAAACATAAACTATAGTATAATTTAAAAAAAAAACTTCATGAGATGAGATGAGATGATTCCGGCGGGTTTTTAGGACCCGCGGGATTTCTTTTCTATATTATTATATTGTAATTTGTTTTTAAAAAAATACAAACTATAGTATAATTTAAAAAAAAATTGGATTGACAATCGTTATGACAAATTTAGTTAACAGTTCTTATGAACACGCCGGATTTCTGTTTTTATATTATATTATATTATAAAAAAAAAAAATTTAAAAACATAAACTAAAGTATAATTTAAAAAAAACAACTTGATGAAATATTCCGCCATGGCGGGTTCCTTGTAGGAAACCGCCCGAAGTTTCTCGTTTTTATATTATATTATATTATAAAAAAAAAATTAAAAAAGCATAAACTAAAGTATAATTTAAAAAAAAACAACTTGATGAGATAATTCCGGCGGTTTCTTTAGGAACCGCCGGATTTCTGTTTTTATATTATATTATATTATAAAAAAAAATTAAAATTGTTATATGTTTCGTTATGGTAAACTTTGCCATAAACCATAAACGAAAATTAAAATATTATATATGTGTTTAGTGGGCAAAACCTTAAGGCTGTCCATAAATAAAAAATTAATAAAAAGGAATATTATTTTTTAATAATTAAATTTTTATATATATATATTTTTAAAAAAAAATATATAATAGAATAATGGCGGGGTCTCTCGAGAGACCCCGTTATCACAAAATATACTTTTTTTTTTTTGAATATACAGATCTTTTTATATATTTTTTAAAAAAAATATATAAAAGAGTAATAGATTCAAATGAAGAGGGCCCCGTTTCAGGGCCCCCTTGAAAAAAAAAATTTCAAACGAATACAATTATTTTTTCTTTATATAAATAATGGAAAACATTTCTATCCAGTGGAAAGATGAGAATAGCAGAAATAATCAAGAACATCATTTCTTATTACCATCTCCTAACTGTAGAGCTATAATTATTGGAGAGTCTGGATGCGGTAAAACGAATTTACTACTAGAATGTAACTCTATGGATAAAGTGGTTGATTTAATATTTTGATTTGTTATTAGCAATGTTCTGTAACACAACCAGCCAGAATATTATTATAAATCAGCATTTGATAAAGATATTGTAATAAACCGGAAGTTTTTGATTATTGGAGAAGGAGGGTGATATCGGCTTCATTTATAGAAAACTACCTAAAAAGAAATAAAAAATCAAAATATAAGGTAGAATAATTAAATGACGATTTTCGAAGTTCTAGAACCGGAGGATTGTTAAAAACATTTGTAAGAAAATTTATTTGTATTTGATGATATAATGAATGATTCAAATCAAAGAAAAGCTGAAGATTATTATACGAGAGGAAGACATAATAATACAAGCTCTATTTATATTAGTCAAAACTATTTTAAACTTCCTCGTCAAACAATACGATCCAATGCTAATGTGTTTATATTGTTTTCATTACCTATAAAAGATTTAGTTAATATTTTTAATGATTTTCTAACTATAGATACGACGTCGTAATCATTTCATTATTCTGCGAAATTCGTTGAAAAGAACCATTTGGTTAATTGTTATAAATAAAATTACCACCCAAAGGAGCAGGAAGATATCAGCCTAATTTGAACTTATATATGTACCTAAAAGATTTTTTTTCCTCTTAATAACAGAGAACTACACCACTCGAAAAGTTCATAAATAAAATTTCATTGAGAAAAATTCATATATCAAAATAATCAGAATCAGAATTGAAAATTAATTTAAAGATGAACTGGTTCACTAAAATATTAACTTACTTTTCCGATTTTCTCAGAGATTATTTATTTTATTATTGGAGTAAGGGCAAGATAATGGCTTCTATATATATCATATATACATATATTATAGCTGGTTGATATATATATATATTAGATAAAATTATTATTTATCTATATACTACTAAATGATAAAATAATATATAGGCTTCAAAGTTCAAGATGCCAAAATATCATTCATTAGATTTACTTATCATATATACTATATATCTAGGCTAAAATAATCATATGAAAAACAAAATTTTTATTTTCGCTACAATATTTGCACATATTCTATATATTACTAGTAATAGGTGCAAACTTGAGATAAATATAATATTATCTATTATATATAAATAAATTGTAAGAGTATAGAATATAATAATGACTACTGTTAAATAATACTGATAAAATGATTAAACATATAAAGATTAAATTTATACAGTAATAATAAGGTTAATTATATATATTGATATGTGATCTATAATATAGTTGTATATATCATATAATAAAAGTATATATTAGATATAGGTCACCCTGTATAACTATACTATATAATACATTAGTTGCTAATATATATATTAATTATTATCTATAATATTTTTGAATCGTTTCTATTTACACTATATATTAATATTATTCATAATATACTAGTAAGTATTAATTAAGGAAATAAATGCGTATATATAGATATATATATTGTATATATATCTATATAATATATATATATATATATATATATCATAGCTTATTACAAATAATTTAATTTATAAATGTATAAAATTTATATTTAATATTAATATAAAATATAATATAAACTATAAATATATATATAAGCGAATATATATATATATATATATTGGTTAGTATAGTATTATAATAATAGATATATAATATCATAATATATAATATTAGAATATATAGAAATAGAAACAAAAATATTTCCTTGTACATCTTTAGTATTACTTATTAAAGTCTTATTATTCTTATGATTACCGTAATTTCACTGTATCACGTAATAGGTACTCGTGCAATGCTCTTTGTGGTGTGGTATGATATAGAACAAAGGAGACGATTATGGTTCTTAAGATATATATTATCTATTACTATGAGTTAATTATTATTATTATTATTATTAGTTATTAATTAATTATTATTTTAATTATTATTATTTACATGTATTTTCTTTTTAGTTTATTATATTGTATGCTATTATGTAATACTAGCGTGTGTATTTATTAAGATGAATATATTCTATTTTATTGTTGTTTATGTTATTAGTTTAATCATGTTCTTTATTATTATTATTGCCTGTATAAGCTTCGGAAGTGTCACTCTCATGAGTATGTTCTGGCTTACCATCACTTAAGAGTTTGATGTAAATAAAATAATCTAGGGGGTAAAAGTAGCTCGGGCCGTCGGAAATAGTGTTACTCTGACAAAAATTGAGAGAATTAATATGATAGTATCCTAAAACGTGTACTTGGAATCAACAGACTTAAGTAAACGCATAAAGTCGGATCTTCTCGCTGCTAAGATAGTTAGTGAGCTCGCTGGCTGATCGTCACCTAGACGTTTTACATATATGCATAAATCCTATGTACTGATACTTTTCAACGCGAGAAAGTGGTGGTCTCACAGTGTTGATGATCAAATGGCAGCTGAAAATTTAAGTTCAGAACAATGCAAAAATATAAATGCTCAGAATCAAAATATAAATTACATATTAACAAGTTATAGATATATTCAGTAAATACGGCTTGAGGCACTACTCCTAATTTAAAAAGAAACACTAGAGGACAATGATATCGCAGAGGCGCTTCTCAAAATTATATTTTAAGGAACGAATTCCGCTAGATAACAGATAACATTCAGATAAAGGATCGAATTCATGTAAATAACATACACTCAAGAACTAATTTAGAAAATCATGAATAACATTGGTGTCGCCGAATGTATCAGAGAATGAAACGAGAAGGCTCAAGTAGTAGAAAGATTTAACAGAACTTTAAAATCTAAAATGTGGAAATATTCTTATCAGAAAACAAAACAAGAGAAATGGGATTTAGATAATTTCTCCCTATCATTTAGTAAAGAAAAATTTCATATATACACAAGTTCCTCAATGCAAGTATTTAAATGACTCTTGAACAAGGATCGTCTGTGGGAGAAGAATAAGTAAAGTTGTGTAATGAAAATTTTTATTTCCTCCTACTGAAGCGTCTAAACTTAAGAACCAAAATTTACTATCGGGACGATCACGCTTAAAGATTCAATTTAGGATAGACATCGTGAGAGCAGCGGGTAAGAAATCCAGCAGAAACTATAAAGATTTTAGGAAAGGTTATCTCCAAACTTTACAGAAGAAATATTATTATATCTGAAGTATTGAAAACAAATCCTATAACTTATAAAATAAGAGACATGAGTGATGAAGAGATTATTGGAAGTTTTTATGAACAAGAAATGGTGAAATATGAAAGTGAATTATACGAGGTTGAAAAAATATTAAAAAGAAATAAAGAGAAAATATTAGTTAATGGAAAGGATACATAACATCTTGGATAAATGGAAAAGACTTAACGGAAATATAGAACGTGAAAACGGTAACAGTTAAAACAATAAACATCAAACATCAAACAGCTTAACATCAAACAGTTAAACATCAAACAGTTAAACGGCTTTACGAAACAGATATCCTATGTAAAACGGAACGCGAAACGGTTAGATGTTTAACTGTTTGATGTTTGATGTTTTTTTTCTCTATAATAAATGGCATACGTTAATATTAAAGAAAAATCTGATTTAGTAAATATTAGAAAGAAACTTCAGAAAAGATTTTTAAACGAAAAATTAGGCGAACAAGATATCTATCAAGAAAATATTAAACTACTACAACCATTAATTGAACCGATTAAGGATATAACTACGCAATCAAAAAGAAATTACTTCAAAACTCATCAACACTAACAGTTTACTTCAGTCAAGTTTCCTTTAGCTATCGACGAGTACCAGCATCACCTAGCTCTCCTAGATATAATTTTACAAAGTTAGGAAAAATAGCAGGAAAATATTTGCAAGTAATTTATTATCCTAATAAATATGACAACGCATTCGGTATTAAAATGGCTGAAGGAGGTGATAATTTTAAATTAGGTAATGCAACAGTTAAAATTGATGGTAATAATTTAATTATTGATAAAACCCAATACATCGGTACTGAAGGTCTATGGAAACTTCTAACCTTGAAAAATCCTGGAGAAGTTTCCGTAAATGACTATAATAATTATAAGAAAATAATGATTCAAACTAAAGCGTTTTTTAGATACGATGGAAGTACTGCTAAATCGAATAAGGGTGATAAATATAAGATGTTTATTAAACCAATATATGATGAATATAAATTGCTTGAAGATGTAAAGAAAACAACAGCAGAAATACGTCAGAGAGCAAGAACACCCAAGAAGAAGCAGTGTTGGAGATACTCCTCGAAGAACTAGTGTAGAAGACGTATCTGAAATATCAGGTACGGGATTTAAATTTTTACCTTCAGATCCTAATGAGCTTGTTAATAAACATAAAATATTATTTTCAGAAATTCAATCGGGTAATACTAACGTTTTTTAAATGAGTTACAAGCTATTAATGATGAACTGTTCAGATTAGGTATATTTGATACATCATTAATAAAATCTTTAATAACTTTTTTCTCTATAATAAATGAGCATTGTGTTATCTAGTAATACATTGGTACTGAATATAATTTTCACCCTTCTTTAAAATTAGAAAAGGGTAAAACACATGAAATAGAGTTATTAAATATAATACGTTAATTCAGTACCAAATATTGATGAATAAAATAATAAATTTGCATATAATATAACGGTAAAATTTTTTGAAATATTATTTCCAAGCAGGAGCTATGAAATAAAGCGATTAATATTACAGTTCAAGAACACTCTCTGTTAAAAATAAGCATTCAGAAGCATTCAGTAATTGAAGCAACCACATAATATGAATGTAGTTATTCATTGTTATGAAAGGCTGATTTTATTATACATTTCAATAAAAGTCATTTAAAATCTTTTAGGATTTAGTAGGGATGCTATTGAAGTCATTGGAAAACATGAGTGAAAACATTGTTAATATTTCACCAGTAAATTCTAATCTTAGTTAATGTAAATTTATAGACAGGTTCTTATCTTAATGGACTCAAAACGCAATTTTTGTATTTAGTTTCTTTCCCGATGTTCCTCCCGGTTATAAAATAAATGAGAGACCTAATACAGTAGTATATCTACCGATAACAATTCCAACTGTTAATTTGATTCATATTTGCTTTTACTGATCAATATCATAAACCGTTTAAATCTTCGAGGAGAGAAAATTAACCATTCGATTACATTTAAAATCAAACATAAACTTTTTTTTTCTCTATAATAACTGAATGTTAATAATTTAAATTGAAAGGAATCATCAGAAATAGTTCAATTTAAAAGAATCATATACTATAATATGAACCTTAAACAGGAGTTGATTTAAATACACCTAGTGATATAAGAATATCAAGTCAAAATATGATGAATTTTTACTCCTTTCTAGAAGTTATATTATATAGAGGGGATCTTTAAAAAAGAAGAAGTAATGGATCAACAATTTGCAAAAAGATCACTGGAACTGGGAACTGGAGCAAGGAAAAGAATTATATATAAACTTAATTAATAACGGAATCATGTATTTATTTTCAGCCCGTTGAATGATCAACTTGAAATAAAAGTATGGAAGAATATCCAAATCTGGACCAAAGCATGCAACTATGAATAGACTTTAACAATTCGGCTCTCAATTATTTAGCAGGTAATGAATTTTTTAATGTGGTTACCCTGATAAATGTGATTAAAAGTGTGTCCGAAAATTAATAATTCTGGATATATGGAGAGACACAAATACTTATTTAAGAACTCATCGGGGAATTTTAGTGTAGCTCTTCCGTTATTGTCATAATATTTGGATTTTTGCGAAAATTATGAAAACGTAATTTATGGCATAATAAAATCAGCTTACATTAATGAAGAAAAGAAGATGTAATGAATGTTATATTAAGATGTTATATTAAAATCGTCCGATAAAAACGATGATGGTACTTATATAAAGTTCCTGATGGTAAAATTATTTTATCTGAGAATAGTAAATGGAGATCCACACGTAACACTTACAGATGAATATTCAATAAAACTGTATAAAGATATTTCAAAATAAAGTTACTTTTAGTATTTAAAATTTTTAATATCTATAGTGAATATATGGATGCAACTTTGAAAACAACAATTCAATTGGAGATTAAATGTTACCAGCCGGATCTGAGAAACCTCGATTTATAATTTTAGCTTTTCAAGAAACAATGGTGAATTATCAAATTAATGATGAGGTATATTTAATCAATGTAAAATAACTAACGCTTGTTCAGTTAATAGCGGAAAGATATTCCAGAAATGGACTCTTCGGACTGATTTTAATCGAGAATTATATACAACCGTTATAAAATGCTATGCAGATTATTCTAATCATATACTTTAATAAAGAAAATTGTTCTATTAGTTTTGATAGCATAATCAAAATTTGTATCCATTGCTAGTATTTTATGTACGTAGACAATCTGTAAGAATTAAAAATTCAGTTAAGATATTTAGTTTCCCAACGGACTCGTTTACCTTAAATTGTCTATCAAGCTATAAATGCTGATGCATTAGTATTATAAGATAGACTTGTGAAACTACAATCTGATGGAAATAAAATGAAATATTCGCTTTTTAATTTTTTTCTCTTAAATAATAAGGAATTTTGAATTAGTTTTAGTAAAATAGGCTTTTTGAATGGTTCAAAGGTTAATGACAATACCAGTAGTATGCTTAGAGGTATGCTCCAAGAATGTGGAAGAGTAAAAACTCAATTTAACTTCTAATAAGATATAAAGAAATTAAAAAAAATTATTAAGATTTAGGGGGTGCAGAATCTGCCCCCCGCTAAAAATTAATTATAAAAACTCTTTTAAATAATAGAAACTAAAACGAGGTGGGAACAGTTACTGTTCCCACCTAATCTTAATTTACGATAATTAAAAAAGAAAAAATTATATATAAAATTTTATATATAATAACTTTTTTTCTTCTTAAATAAATGACGTACAACGATATGAAAGTATATCTTACACCAAATCAGGTAAAGAAGTTAAACAACGCAGTAAATAAAAAATCTTCTATATCATTTAGAATTAATCCGAAGGATAAAGGAAACAGATCTATTCTCTTACCTCTACCTCGAAAGCTAAACTTCCAAAAGGTTACCATTTAATTTTAAAATTAAGCAATATCACAAGTAACAGCCTTGGCAAAACACGAAGGATTTTTAATAACACTTCCAACATTAACTAGCAGCTGCCATTGGGGGGGCTCCGCCGCCCCCGCCTCCCCCAAAAATTCCGGGGTTTTTCCCCCCCTTTTTCCATTTTGCCCGCCCTGGGTTGGGGAAAAAAAGCGCCCTAGCTCTACTTGACTAAAACTGTAAATGATAAAAAAAGCCGCACTAAAGCAATTAGAAGAGAAACTAGAAGGCATAAGCCTTCAAATGGAAAGAAAAGAAAACAAATGGAAAAGGTCTTTTTTTTAAAACCATACCCTCGCGGAATTAAACTGGCGAGGGTTTATTTTTAAAACCATACAAGTTGAATATTCCGATGAAAGCGTTGAGTCAATATGGATCTTATGAAATACGTTAATGAGCTTAAATTTCAAACTTTGAAGGAATTTATATGAGAGATGCTCTTCCAAAAGAAAATCTAATAAAAAGGAATGTGGAATCTTAAATTTGGATTCAATTAAAGGTTCAGGGACTCATTGGACATGTTGGTTTAAGAATTGTAAAACTTAGCTATTAACTGTCGATTCAAATGCTCTACATCTCGCCAACCTGAATTTTGAATAATTATTTATTCCGATATTGTCTATTCAACGTATCAATACAAAATTCGAATGAAGGTCATTTTGCCGGTCATCTTGGTTTATTCGTTCTTGTTTCGGAGTAACCCGTTTGAAATTAAATTTCACATCCATTCATAAACAAGAACTTTTTTTTCTCTAAAATAAATAGATGGAAAACAAATTGGTGAAGGACCTCTAACAAGAAGTGGACCACCAGGAACGCGAGGACCTCGAGGACCTCCAGATCCTCCAGGACTGTCAGGAATTGGATTTAAATATTTAGATGAGGAAGGTAATTTTGATATTGAAAATAAAAGGCTGGCAAATGCGGCTAATTCTCGAGAAGAAAACGATGTTACTACAAAATTTTATACAGATAATTTAGTAAAAGAAACAAGAAGTAAGGTTGATAAAATGTTGAAACAGACGGGGAATATGAATAAATCAATAAGCTGAATTACAATCTGAAGGTGATATATAAAAAAATTTGTTGAAGAAATGAAATCTCAATTCATTGATATACATAATAACGTTCTTGTTAAAAGATGGTTTTGAAAACGTCTTAAAAACGATTAATAAGCAGATTTTATTACAGTGAAATATAATAATTTTAAAAAGAAACATATGCTTACGAAACAAATATTTCAAACAAATTCAAAATTAAAATCAGGAAAGTTTCCATTCGTATTAAGAATGAAAAGGAGCATCTTCGAAGAAAACTGTTTATGTTATGCCATATGAAGGATTGATATAATTACATTAACATCTCTAGATGAAGATCATATATTTTCAGTGAAGTTATTTTAATGGAGATGAA
>JABUQX010111103.1:0-16139 GCA_015478945.1 Trachelipus rathkii
TTGCCAATTTGTCGTATCAACTTCCAGAATTTTTCGAAATAACTTCAAACTTGAAATATGCATAGATGGGTCCGTTACCTACAATTGTCACATTTGCTTTTTTCGATTTTTTGTTTTGTGCTCAGCGTTGTCCAATTTCCAAACCCACTTTTTTTTTTTTAAATGATAAATTGCGATAATTTTTTCCTGTTCTGGCGAAGTGGATGAAATTTTCAGGGCATATGTAATCGGAAGAGATGAACAATTTTTACTTAGATAATTTCTTTGCATATGAATTAGTTTTGGATTTATTCTTGGAACAAATTTTAAAAAAAAAAATTGGGGAAATTTTTAAAAAAATTTCTTTTGAGAATACAAAAAAAAGTATCTAGGTAAAAAAGATGCATCTCGCCCGACTTTATAAGTCCGGAAAATTTCATGTTGATCGGACAAGTATAAAAAAAATATCTCAATATTTCTCATTTTCAAACATTTTAATTTTTGGAAAAGGGAAAAATTAATATATATTTTTTTTTTACTCATCCGATTAACATAAAATTTTCAGGGCTTGTATAGTCGAGCGAGATGCATCTTTTTTACTTATATAACTTTTTTTGTATACTGAAAAAGAAAATTTTTTTAAAAAATCAAAAATAATTTTTTTTAAATGAATTTGTTAATTACCTTCCAAATGTCTAATGCATATACAAAAAAATTATCTAAGTAAAAAATGTGCATTTCTTCCGAATACATATGCCCTGAAAATTTCATCCACTTTGCCAGAACAGGAAAACAATTATCGCAATTTTTCATTTTAAAATCCAAAAAAAAGAGTTTGGAAATTGGACAACGCTGAGCACAAAACTCAAAAAACAAAAAAAAAAAAAGCAAATGTGACAATTGTAGGTAACGGACCCATCTAGCATATTTCAAGTTTGAAGTCATTTCGAAAAAAATCTGGAATTTGATAAAAAAAATGGTCAAAGAACATGGGATCGGAAATTGAATATTCTGAAAGAATGACTACAGATACAGGAAAACACCAGAAAACAACGTTTTAGAGGGCAAAAAAACGCTATAATTTGCTGTTTATAGGGTCTCAAAATCATGCTGACAATTGCCGAATTTATGTCTCATTTTTAGGGTGATGAAAATTGGCGTAGCAGCGAGCCAAAATATTGGACCGCCTGTCCTAATTTAATTATTTAATTAATTTAATATGTTCGGAGATACGCAATGCACATTCAGTTTATTATATTAAAAAAAAAATTATGAATTTATATCAATAAAGTTTGAAATTAATCATGGTTCACAACTTTAAAACGCTCGATGGGGCTCACATGTTAATATTATCCATGGTCTGAACATTTTTTATAGTTGTTTTAACATGGCACAATGAATAAATCTAACAGGTCTAACCATTAATTCTCGAAGGATATAAAAAATTCACATCTCTAATATATAAGGACCCAGTCATATATACTACTATATACTAATATATATATATATAAGTATATATATATATATATTATATAATATATATTATATATAAATATATATAATATATATATATATATATAGTATATATATTTATTATATATATATATATATATAATATTATATATATATATATATATATATATATATATTAATATATATGTTATATATATATATAATTATTAGATATATATTATATATTATATATATATAGTAGTATTCCGACACAATGCGCGACGATCACACCCTTTTCGATATGAAGGAGCAGAGTTATATTTGCTTTAAACTTGGAATAATAATCTATATATGGGATAATGATCGAAACAGGGTAAATTTCCCCAGTTGGTTGGGGAATGTATATAGAGGGGAGTCCACCCCGCTGAGGGTGGACGCCGAATTTGGTTTAACCCTGCCTCTTTTTTGCGGAATTGAGCGAACGAAAATTAAGCCTAACAATGCGTTCGAGCGACCGACCCACCTGGAGGTCAAACAGAACCGAAGGTCTGTTAACCCGACTAAGACAACAGACCGAGCGCGTGTCGCATTACACATCACACAATTATTATTATATTATTACGTCGAACGCGAATTCTGAGTCTGAAAAACGATCCCTGGTAAGGGATCGTTTTTTTTTTTACGCACCTCCGACCCGACTCCGACTCCGGCGCTCCGACTCCCGCTCCGACTTCGGCTCCGCGCTCGGTTCAGGGTCGGTTTGGTTCAGACATCGGTTAGTGTTGATCTGTCTGTATTATTTATTATTATTATTAACATTATATATTATATTATTATTATGTTATTATTATTATTATTTTTGTTATTTTTCTGGCCGCAGTTTCTTCTCTTTTCTTCGCATACCAGTTCCGAGTTTTCGCTAATAGATCATCATGGGTTAGGGTTTATTCGTATCTGGTTATAAATGTTGGAGGCGGTGTTAGAGGGGAGGTACTCTCGTCGTTAGAATCGAGGTTACGTCCCCCGTGGGTCCCCGAAGAAGGAACACCCCCCACCCCTCTTTACAAAATTGAAGTGTTCCGTAATTGGCCGCCAATTTGGTGAGAAGGGTCAGAGTTGAAACGCGCACTTCAAACTGCTATGGAATTTGGTGCTGAAGGCATTCGCCTCCGGGTTGCTGGACGCCTTGGCGGTGCCGACGTCGCTCGAGCTGAAGGATATCGCGAAGGATAAGTTCCACTTCAAACTCTTCGACGTGCCATCTCGACTACGATGGTTAAAAGTCCGTATAGGGTGTCTAAGAACCCCCATTAGGGGGTCTCGACTGAAAAAAAGGCACAGAGTGCAAAAAAACAAAAGGTCGACAGGAAAAAAAATTAAGGAAATGAAAGATGAATATAAACTAAAGGAAAGAATGAAGAAGAAGTCTGACTCAGAGGAGTAGGAGTTGGAAGCTGCACCGGTGCTGGAGCCGTTGCGGTGCTGAGTTATTAATATTAGTGTATGATACAAGTTGGTGTGCTTTATGTTATGTGATCTGTAGATTTTCGAAAGAATAATGGTTCAGTGAACGATGCAGAGAATAAGAAAATAATTAAATATAGATGAAATAAGTAATAAAGTTTGCTCTGCCTTACACTGTTTTATGTTTATGGAACTACGAAATTTACGCTTTTTACATGATCCCTAAAGAAGTGCAGGTAAGCACTAATATGCAAACAAACCACCATCCAGCCCCCCTCGTCCAACACCGCTAACTGACTCAATCCTGGTGATCTATTGATGCTAGTTGACTTTGATTTCAAGTTCCACAATGTCGAGTAGTGTTTTGGATAAAGCATAACATAAAAGGTCAAAGTTCTTTTCTTTAACAGACATCAAACATATATGCTGACGTACAAGTTTTCCCACATTAAAAAAAGCTTACTTAGCATGCATCTGAACGTCATTGAATATACCCACAACGACCAAACTTCCGCATCTAAATCAAGAATAAAGTGGTTAACATTAACAAAGTTCCAAACACTTAAACAACAACTAAGGTTACTAATATAGCATATCAAAGACGGTAACCACTATCACTTTTCTTAACATATAATCGCTGTTATTTTAAACATTAAGACTGTGAATATTTGTTAACAATAAATTACCTCATAACCGTTGTGTAATTATCATACAGAATAGCGAAAGTATGCTAACGTAGCTAAAACCGTAACACAAGGTTTTCGACATTAATAAAGCTAACATGGCATCAACTGAACTAAGAAATAATGTACAACATTACCAAACCTATACACATCTTAGCAGGAAATAAGCTAGTTCAACATTAACAAACTAACCCGGCACTTAACACCAGTAGTAATCTATAACCATAGCATCGCAAATAACGTACATATTCTTACTTTGACAAGCATATCTCTAACATAACGATGTTAATTTACACAAATTAAAAAAATTAAATTATTTAACTAAAATTTATCAACAACATTTGGGTTATTATCAATACGAGCAGACGTGACAAGTTTGCTAGACGTAAACAAAGTTTCCACATCAAATAGAAGCTAACATATCGTTTACATAATGAAACTAAGAAAATAAGTGTGAAAGCAAAGACAGAACCTATCACAATTCTAAACACCGAATTAAACTGTTACATTAACAAAGTTCCAAAACAACTTAAACCACTCAGTAAGAAGCAACTAACTATGGTAAGCAATAACGTAACCTAATCTTACTTTTCAAGCATAACTCTGAACCTGATTAACCGTTAATCCCTTAACACTAACACAGTGTAAGCATTTAACTAAAAATTTTCTCACAAACATTGGTTTAATTATAACTGATCAACGAAATATACTCTAACAAAATAAAGTTTCCAACATCAATAAAGCAAACATAGGCGTAAACATGAAACTAAGAAAATAGTGCAAAAAGACAAACTAACAAAAACTTATTACGCCCTAATAAACTGTTAACAATTAACAAAGTTCCCAACTACTTAACACCTGTAAAAGCAACTAACATGGTATGCAAAGCGCAACCTAATCTTAAACTTTTTTTAAGCATTTCTTCTTAACATTTAACGTGTAATCTTACACTGGACATAACAGTAACATTTAACTAAACACATTTATCACACTATCAACAATTTGTTAATTTACTGATTGCAACGATATATACTCTAAACGTAATATAAGTTTCCCATATCAATAAACTTAACATTAGCGGTTAACCATGCAAACAAGACAAATAATGTAAGAACAAACTACACACACTTACATCGAATAACTGTTATACCATTAACAACGTTCCACTGGTTTTTAATATACTATATCAGTGAATATATGCTAACATACAAATGTTTTCACATTAATAAAGCTAAACATCAGCTATCAATAGGAACTAGAAAAATAAGTGTACAAACGACAAACCCTTTTAAAAACCCCAAACCAAAAAAATCCCTTTTACGAGTCCTAGATAATACGTTAACATTAACAAAAGTTCCTCACTTAACATCAGTAAGTAGTAACCTAACTTTACCATACAAAACGTAACCTGTTCATCTTTTCCAAGCATATTTCTAACATATCATCCGTTAAATCTTCAACCATTGACAAAGTACATTTAGTCAAAAAATATGTGTCATTAAACCATACCTAACCAATCATATAACTAACGAAGTAGAAGACGAGATAAAGGTAAAGTTTTTAGGACTGTATCTCCTCTTTTGAACGCCTCCTTTCAGAAAATACCAACCCTATACATGAAAAATGATTTTACGCTTTAACTATTTGCATAAAGTGAATGCAATACGTATTATATTTGACCCTCTGGGCAGGAATACAAGCAATGTAGCAGTCCCCATTCGGTTTACACGAATAAATATAAATGACACATCGTAGGGAATAACGAAACCACCTCGGTGAATGATATCACTAACAGCGTAGAGATGCATGGGAAGAGTGGTCTCGTGTCAACACTGGCGAAACACTAATGAAGAAATAGTGTATAAACATCCTTAAATGTAAATGAGATTCTTTCTTTCAACCATCAGAAGAAAGTAAACAGAATACGACGTACGCAAATGAACCATATCAGTTAAAGGGTATATATCTCGTCGACAACACAACAACAACAACAATAATAATCATAGTACAAAAGATAAGTTCTTTGGATACCTAATCAAGAAATTATGCTAACGTAACATTGTTTTTCACATTAATTAAAGCTAACATAGCAATTACCAGAAGCTAAGAAAATAATGTTACAACTGACGAATCTAACACACTACTTAAGCATCGAAATATAAACGTTAACATTAACCAAAATTCCAATCACTTAACAGCCGTGTAAAGTTAACTTGACATTTGCATTACAAAACAGTACCTATTTCATACTTTTAACCAAGAGCATCTCTCGGTAACATATTAACGTTAATTTTAATTGACACAGTAAATATTTAAGCAAAGAATTTTAATCATAACCTTGGTTTAAATTAATCATACAGAGCAGTGAAAGTATTGCTAACGTGTAAACAAATGTTTCAACATTAATAAAAGCTATAATAAAATAACCTGAACCAAGAATATGATGTACAAAGACTATACCTAACACAAACACACCTTAGGTACGAATAAACCACTAACATTCAACAAATTTCCGCACTTAACTAGCAGTAAAAGTACATAACACACACACTTCATACAAACGTAACCTGATTTCACACTTTTTCAATGCATATCTCTAACATATCAATGTAATTTTACATTAACATCATTTATCTTTAACAAAAGTTTAGCATATACCTGTCTAATCATCATACTGTCAAAGAATATAAAGCGAACGTAACAAATGTTTTACATCCATAGTAATATTTAACGAAAATTCATCATAACATCGTCTAAATACATAAATCCCAAGCGAAATAATTGCATAACGAGACAAAGTTTTTAAACCAACATAAACAAAAAATAACAAAAAATTTTAACCCTGACATAACATAAAAATAAGTTTCTTTGATGAATAAAATATCACAGTAAACGTAATATTTACACTTTCTAAAGCAGTAAATCAGTAATCAGTTAAATCAAACACCTATCCATGCAGTCCCCTACCCGTCCCCCCCCCGCCTGTGATCTATTGAATCTATTGATTTCATAGTCATATTTCGAGCACTCATTTCTTGGAATAAACTAAACATATGAAAATAAGGTTCTTTATAAATCTGACCTACGAATAATGCTTAACCAATAACAAAGTTTCAGCATCAATAAAGCTAGCATATCAAAAAACGTGAACTAAGAATATAATGCAAACAATCAAACCGTAAACATACCTCGGCGTATGAAATGAAATCAGCTAACATCTTGCAAATTCCCGCTCTTATCAAAGGTAAAGGTACGCTAACAGATGTCATACATACTCCGATATGTTCCCACTTTTTCGAGCATATTCAGCAACAGGTAAAGCCGGATTATCTAACAAACCCTTAACAAAGTGACCATCTATCAAAGATGCCACCATCTTGACTATGAATTGACAACTATCTTCATCAAAGTCACTGCGTTCTGAGTAATTACCTCAATTTTGGACCTTGAACATAAACGTAGACAATTAAGCAAAAGTCTAGGGCAAAACCTAACATAACTGCAACAAAAAACTACCTAGGCTTCACGTTTCTAACACGATCATCGTCAGGTTAACACAGTAATACTTACAAAAACTCATCATTTCTCTTAACAAATCAGTGTTATTTCCCATTGTCATAGTAATATTTAACATAAAACGTACCCTAACTACGAATAAACAGTTTTCATTAAACTCAAGAGATCTAAAGCACCCACATTAACCACCTTTCCGAAGGAAAACCAGGGGCGGAATTGCGCCCACTATGAAAGGGGGTGGTGAATCCCTGGCGAGGGGGGAAATCACCCGAAGGGGGTGTAAGCGGGCTTTAACCCTCCGCTTAACATATATATATATAGTACTATCTATTTAAATATATTATATATTTATATATATATAATAGTAATATATCTATATATATATATATATATATAAAATTATATTATATATGATATAATATATATATATATTATATAGTATAATTATATATATATATATAATATAAATATTTATATTAATTATATAATATATTATATTATATATAATAATATATATATTTATATATATATATATATATATATATACTATATATATATATTATATATATATATATATAATATATATATATATATATATATATATATATATATATATAATTATCTAAATATAATAGCGCCAAAAAAATGTTTATTCCTTTACTCTAATTTTTTTAATATATATATATATTATATATATATTATTATATATATAAATATATATATTATATATATATATTAATTATATATTATATATATATATAAATTTCATCCATCTTCAAGCATTAACTCAGGGATATCAGAAACCCATTTAAACACACCAAACACCTAAAAAGTAGCTAAGGGTGCCAGATTTAACCTGTTAAACTCAAAAGTGGACGTTCTCCTTTTCAGAGAATGTAGTACTCAATAGTACTGATCAACAGTAAAAAAAAAAAAAAAAAAAAAAAATTGGTGAGATTAAAATCAAATAAAAACAAAAAAAAGTTTTTTATTTTAAAAAAAAACTGCAGCATAAAAGTTGAAAATGATGTTTCATTTAAATGCATTTTCAAAAAGGAGTATATCATATTTTAAAACAAAAATATGTCTTTAATGTATGGATTGAAAAAAACGCATGGAAAATATGAATTTGTTTTCCAGGTTTTAAAATCTTAATAAAAATATTGTCGAAAAATCAAAGAATTTGAAAAAAATGGTTCCCGCCTGACGTCCATCTTTGGTATTCTGAACTTGGGCCCCAGAAATGTTTTTTCGGGCAAAACAGAAATAACTACGGGTATCTTAATTTTCCTGATTTTAAACAAATGTCCAAATTCAAAAAACATCATCGAGACTATAAAGGTAATTCCCCAAGCCCGAATTGACAATGGATATGTTAACTATATATTGAAACCAGCTGACTTTAAATTCAAATTAAGACATGGTATAAAAGTTAGTTTCACAAGTTAATAATAATTAATAATAATAATAAATAATAATAAATAATAATAATAATAATAATAATAATATTTAATAATATTAATAATAATAATAAAAAATAATAATAAATAATATAATAATAATAAAATAATAATATAATAATAATAATAATTATATTATTATTTTATTAATTTATTATATTATATTATAGTTATTATTATTATTATTTTCACCATTTATTATTATGATAATAAATAATAATAATAATAATAATAATAATTAATAATAAGATATATAATATAATATAATAATAATAATAATAATAATAATAATAATAATAAATAATAATTAATAAATTAATAATATAGGATAATAATAATAGTGGCAAAAACTGTTTATTATTCTTTTTATGTAATAAAATTGTTTTATTTTTTTTTTAATTCCACAATGTAAAAGAACCTTCTAGAACAATCTTGAACCATCCAGATAATTCCAGAGTGTAACAGAACCTTCTAGAATCTTGAACCATCCATATGATTCTGTGTTTAACGGCTGGCAAACAAAGAAAGCAATCATTTCACAAAATTTTGTGGTCAAAAGTAACGTGTTTGTGAGGATATTTGTGTTTTATTTTGTGGAAAGGACTAAGATTGAAATGAGTTCTGATTGGGGCCACAAGAAAGTGATATATAAGACTAGCAAAATTTTTTTGGTTCAGGTAGGCAATATGAGTGTTCATTTGAAGGCTCTGTTTCAAAGAAAAGATGTTTCCAGTGATGACTTTCTCTGTTCTAAATGCTTTGACAAAATATCACAGTTGACACTATCTCAACTTGAAGAAGAAGTCTCCCCTGGTTTGGATGATGAAAAATTTCTATGTACAGAAGAAGAAATCAACTCTCTGAATCAGTCAGCTGTAGAGGTTGGTGTTACTCCTGTTAAGAAACCATGGTCAGTGAAGTCAAGCCATAAGTTGTATGCATCAAGAAAGCGTAGAGAAGTCACTGAAGCTCTGGATGAGTACACCAAACGAAAACTGACAAAACTTTTCAATGTTGAAATTCCGTCTTCTGAAGGAAATGAACCTAAAGAAGATTGTGAAACTTGCCAGGTATTTATATCGAACGTCAATTCAGCTGTTGAATCTTGCTTCCTACCATGAAAAGGTGCAACTTCTAATAATTATCCCAGCCTCCTTTTCAAATGTACAAATTTTGCACCACATTCCATCTGCAACAAAATACATGGTGGAGAAAACAAGAAAATGAAGGCTGCAAAAGGAGTGTTTGGAAAGTGGATCCGTATTATGGTCACCCTGCCAATGTAGCTGATATTCAAATTGCACAGTCGTTTTATCTGGAAGATAAATGGGACTGCTCTCGCCAGAGCGCCAGCAAAAAAGACACTATCACTATAAGAGTTGAAGGAGAAAAAGTGGTGAAAGTGAAAAGATACATAACCCGCAGTATTAAGGAAGCTTTCGCCATTTATAAGACGGAACATCCTGTATTCCACATTGGAAGATCAAAATTTTATGCAGTTAGACCTAAGTAGGGTGGTTCCACATCCACCTATAGATGTCTATTTGTATGTGTATTGTGCAAATTTTGAACTTTGCGTGGTAACTCTGAACAACATACTTGCAGGCATGACATATGACAACTTGGTTGGCCGTGTGAATTCTTTAGTTGTCTGTGATGTAGAACGCGAGACCTGTTTGTTTCAGGATTGTGGTGACTGTCCTGGAAAGGGAGGACTCACGTTACAGACACTTGGTCTTGAAAACATAGAAGATGACTCTTCTAAAGTTACATATGCAACATGGGAGGAAAATAAACTCTTTAAGAAAACTGTTGCCATTAATAGCTTCATTGATATACTTGGGGAATGGACAGTGAAAGCAACAGCACACCAACCAACATCTGAGGAAATTGCAACAACACATTGCACAAGTGAAGGGACTTGTAAAGGTTGAACAACTATGTTTCGTGCTTCACTGTGATTTTGCTGAGAACTGGTCTGTGATTCTGCCACAAGAAGTACAGGGGTATCACTGGAGTAATTACCAAATTTCAATTTTCACAGGAGTCGCATTTTTCAAAAACAATACCACAAGTGTTGCAGTTATAAGTGATGACAGAGGACATGACTCAGCACATACACTGCTGGCGATACCCAAAATTCAACAACAACTGCAATCACAGCTGGAAAAGATCATCATTATTTCTGATGGTGCCCCTACTCACTTCAAAAATCGCTACCAACTGTTTGAATTAAGTAAGTCGCCTGTGCCAATGGAGTGGGTATACAGCGCTACTGGACATGGGAAGGGCCCTTGTGATGGTGTAGGAGGCTTGCTGAAACACCATGCTACAAAACATAATCTTTCCAGGCCAAGTACAGAGGCAATCAGAATGCTAAGGATTTTACAAGAGGGGTGAAGTCATACACATTAACAGCTCTCATCCTGTTACCCAAAGAGGAAGTTGAAGAATTTCGGAAACAGAAAATAGGAGAATGGTCCAAAGAAACTGCCCCTGTGAAAGGAATTCAGAAGACACATGTCTGGACTCACAGTGATAGGCGAACCTATATTATACGAACTTTAAAACAGCAAGAAAGAAGAAATTCCATTTGTTCAACCAAGATCTCGGAAACGACAGGAGAGTATTCAGATTCACAATTTAGAAAGAGGGATTATTATTATTATATTTTTAATGTATAAAAATTGTTTTAATACATTTTTTAACCATTATTTTTAGATTTTCTGGTCTAATTTTTGAGTAAAATGTTGCAATTTTTTTTTTTAAACATTTTTTTGAATATATTTTCAAATATTCAGTTAGCCAAATATTTTGGCTAGTTTTTTTTTATTCAAAGGCTGTGCGAGAAACACTTTGAAAAATATAAAAAAAAATCCAAAACTTGCACGTTGAAGCGGGAGCAAAAATAACAAAGCGGCACAGATGAATGGCAACGGAGCGGAAAAACAACACGACAGGGCAGCCAGATGTATGGAGGCAGATAAGTTTCGGTTTCCACGACTCCGTTTATTTTAAACAGCGTCAGTTTAACGGAAAAACGATTTTAAAGACTTAGGTAAAAATTTCAGTTGCAAAAAAGGAATTCAAGAGAAATGCACAACCAAAAGTTCAGGCTAAGCTGGAAACAGGCAGGCAAATATTATATATGATATATATATGATATATTAATATATATATATATTATATTATATTATATATATATATATATAATATATATATATATATATGATATATATATATAATATATATATATATATATATATTATATATATATATATATATATATTATATATATATATATATAATATATATATATATATATATACTATATATATATATATGTAGCACTCCATTAACTTTGTAACAAATTTTAATTTATGTTCGTACTTTGCTAAGATTTGCGGAAGCAAAATTTTAGCATAAGTCAAAGTGAAATATATATAAACTCGTCCTTTTGAGATACTCTTCAGTCAGAATACAGAGTCAGATCAAGAAATTATTAAGAATCCGAAGAAAATCTCACTCAAGATACTTTCTCCAGAAATCCTCCCGGCAAGAGCGAAAAACTTCAAGGAAAAGGCTGCCACTTGAATTTCGATCACAAATTTCGCCACTAAATGAAGAGTCAGAGGCAATTGTGGAAAACGCGCGCTGGAAAGGCTGAGACTACCAATTCGCCTCTACGAAGAGAGAGTATCTAAACAGAAGGGACTTTTGGTTACCTTTTAAATTTCATTTGCCATATTTTTTTATTTATGTTTTGAATAAAAACATCATTTCAAAAAATATGGATTTCTATTACCATCCTCCTTAATATAGGGTGCTTGCTCATAAAGAAGCCACCAATCTAGCAAGATAATAATCCCCTAATATAATTGGTGAACCCTGAGTAGAACACCCAGAACTTCAATGCCTTCTGATTACTAGAGAAAAACACAAAAAAATGAAGAAAAAGAAACAAAAACTACAATAACACAAATCCCAATCAGAACACTTAGGAGAAAATGACTCAAGCAACACGAATTTCAATTTTCCATTTTATTTTTGGATTATGGTCTTCACCTTTTCACAACTACAACAGTTCGAGGATTCATCGCCTCTACATAGCAAACTCCCTTTTCGGCATGGATTTCTTTCAATCATTCAAGTTTGGATTAAGGGCAGAAACTCTTTTTGAATTCCACTTACGAACTCTGATCTCCTTTTCGAATTCTAAATGGTTCTGTGACCCTCTCCCTTTTATGATATGAAGAAATTTTTCAAATAATGGACCTAAACCTTCAAAGCAAACTTCGCCTCTACAATCATGTAACTTCCTTACGTCAATGGATTTCTTTCATCATTTAAGTTTGGATTTTCTGGGCAGAAATTCATTTTTTGGATTCCACTACGAACTTTGATTCCTTTTGAATTCTAAATGGTTCTGTGACCGCTCCCTTTTATGTATGAAGAAATTTTTCAAATAAAAGGCCTAAATTTCAAGAAACTTCGCCTCTACATATGTAACTTCCTTTACGGTATGGATTTCTTTCATCATTTTAAGTTTGGATTAGGTCAAATCATGGATACATTAGAAACGCCTTATACTAAGACCTTCCCTGGATTCAACGGTTCGATCGATGTGGCCTATTTAATTAACTTGTAAATAATTTAATTGTTTCATATCCATAATTATGTATAAATATTTTTGTATTTAAATGTTTGCATGTTTGTTTATATCTAACGGATATAACCAAACTATGCTTATGTTAAATGCCCCTTTTATATTTCTGTACATATAACATTTATTGGTATTTTTAATGTATTCAAATATTGTGTATTCTGTTTAGATCTTCGGAATGTAACCAGTTATGCTCGTATTTGAATATTTACATTTCATGTATACTATTTTTGGCCTTCAAATGTTTATATGTCTACTTATATGTCTTCGGACATAATTAGATATGTTTTGGCATTGAAAGTATAACTATGACTTTTAGTTATTATTCTTGTATAATTATTAATAACATGCTTTCTCCTATCTCGTGTTTAGCGCAGGATGTATTATTAGCATTCCTTTGACTTTTTTAAAATTTTTTTAGCTTTTGTTCGTACTTATGCTAAGATTTGCGCGAGCAAAATTTTAGCATAAGTAAAGTGAAAATATATATAAACCCGTCCTTTTGAGATATTCTTCAGTCAGATACAGAGTCAGATGCAAACTTATTAGAATCAGGAAGAAATCTCACTCAGAACTCTCTCGCAGAAATCCTCACCCGGCAAGAGAGTAAACTCAAGAAAAGGCTGCGACTCTGAATTTCGATCACAAAATTTCGCAAATAAACGAAGAGTCAGAGGCAATTGTGGAAAACGCGCTGGAAAAGGCTGTGACTACCGAATTCGCCTACGAAGAGAGAGTATCTAAACAGAAGGGACTTTTGTTACTTTTATACTTTCATTGCATATTTTATTTATGTTGAATAAAAACATCATTTCAAATATGGATTTCTAAATTACCATCCTCTTATATAGGGTGCTTGCTCATAAAAGAAGCCACCAATCTAAGCAAGTTTTACCCTATATATATATATATATATATATATATATATATATATATATATAATATATATATATATATAGTATATATATATATTATATATATATATATATATATTATATATATATATATATACTTATTATGCGCTAGATAAATCCAAAAGGTTAGCGATAGAGATGCCGTTCATACATACTGACAGTTTGCGCTGAGGCACTAAATTTAAATCATGGAGAATATGTCATCAACTCCACATCCATTAAAAGGGGGAGAGAAAAGTTTCGTAAGCAAGCAGACCTAAATTTAATGATTCGAAATTAAACTATGTAGTTATTCACTGGGATTCTAAAATGCTCCTTGATATTACCGGAAAAAAAGTTAGTTGATCGACTCCCAGCGATAGCACAGCTTTCAACGTAGAACAACTTCTAGAAGTTTCAGAACTTTCATCAGAAACAGGTAAAGAGATATTGTCAGCTGTATATGATACACTACAAGAATGGTCACTACTGAACACTGTTCCAAAGCTTTCGTAATTTGACACAACAGCTAGTAATCACAGGGAGGCTAAAACGGAGCATGTTATCTTCTCGAACGAAAACTAAACCGCAATATAATGTTTTTTTGCTTGTCGACACCATATTTATGAAATCGTATTGCAGGGAATTTACAGTAAAGTACAATGCAACTCTCACCCACTAAAGGGACAGAGATCTCTTTATTTAAAAGATTTCAAAAAACTTGTAACAATATTAACAAGGCACAATATTTGACATGGGAGGCAGATGCAGAGGTAAGAACAGTATTAAAAGATGATGTAAATGAGATCTTACAATATGCCTAAAATAAAATTAACGAGGATCAACCTCGTCATGATTATCAAGAATTTTTGGAACTAGCAATAATTTTTCTAGGTAATAGTCTGTCACGCAGAATACATTTCCGGCAACAGGAGCATAACACTTAGGGAGATGGATGGGAAAAGCAATATATTGCTTAAAAATATATCTATTTGGAAAACAATTTAAATTAACACCAACAGAGGAGAAAGCACTAAAACGAATATGTTGCTTTATAATAACATGTTATGTGAAAGCATTTTTTCTATACAATGCCAATTGAAGCTCCATAAATGACATTAATTTTCTTATTAGTTATTTATGGTATTTAAGTGAGGGAATGTGCAGCCTTTCCATATATGATGAAAGAATAAACTATGACAAGAAGAAAGATGGCCCAGATATTAATAAAACAACGCATACCGTCACAAACTTTTGAAACCATGGATGCCGAACATCAAGCCGAAGAAAAAAGAAACTTTATCAAAGATGATGATTTGGAATATTTCCTAAAAAATCTTCCTTAAGATTTACTTAGCATCAGGTCGCAGAATATATTTATTAGGTTTGGTCTTTCTCAAGAATCCTACAAACTGATCCTGTTGATTAAAAAAATCAATAAAGTCACATAAAAGGAAGTGAAGTTGTAACTTTACTAAGGGTGGTAAACGACACAGCAGAAAGAGGAGTAAAATTAATTGAAGAATTTATCGACAAATTTACTAAAAACGAAGAACAAAAACAATTTGTTTTACATGAAAAATAGACAACAAATAATTATAAAATCTATCATTATTCAATTACCTGTAATACATATCTATGATATTTCATATAGTTTTATGTTTTTTTTTTTTTTAAATCGTTTTAAATATAATTCTTTGGTAATTTGGAACTAAATACGTAAAGTAAATTAATCTTTTTCTTTTTATTTAAAGTTGTGAAAGACTATCGGAAAACATGCCCGGGCCATACCCGTGATATACTGAAAAAGAAAAAAATAATAGGTATGTAAGGGGAAGATCCAATATTTGGCTCGTGCTAAGCCCAATTTTCACCCACCCTAAAAATGGACATAAAATTCGGAATTATCAGCCAATTTTGACCCAATAAACACCAAACCGTAGCTTGTTTTGCCCTCTAAAACGTTGTTTTCTAGTGTTTTCCTGTATCTGTAGTCATTCTTTCAGAGATTTTCAATTTTTTTCCAAAC
>JABUQX010111104.1:2500-5000 GCA_015478945.1 Trachelipus rathkii
AATAATAATAATATAACATAATATATATATATATATATATATATATATATAGAATAATAATATATATATAGAATAACATAATATACTAATATATCTATGAAATATAATATAGATATATATAAATCAAACAATCATAATCAAAATACTATATATATATATATATATATATATATATATATATATATATATATATATATATATATATATATATATATATATATATATATATATATATATACATACACGTGTTTTTTATCTAAAAAGATTATTAATAATTCCTTTGAAAAATTGAAAGATAGCTTAATAACAAAAGTTTGCATTTTTCCATAAATAGAAAAAATCAACTAAACTGCTACTAGTTCTTTATAAGAAGCAATAAGTTTATTTTTTTTTTTTTTAATTCAAGATAAGATGAAGATGAATCTTATAAACAAAGTAAAACAAAATAATTTTATAATTATAATAAAGAATTTAATTAAAGGGACTCAAGATCAATGTTCCAAAGATTTTATAAACAAAATCAATAACTATCAATAACAATAAGAATAAATAATAATCAATAACAATAATAAAAAATAATAAAAATAATAAAAAATAATAAAAAATAATAAAAATAATCAATAACATAATCAATAATCAATAATAAATCAAAATAATTGCCGAACTAAAATTACAAAAAGGTAGAATTATGTTATAAAAATGAAAATATTGTAACGACTACATTAATAAATAAATAAAAAAAGTGCTAAGCAAGATGTAGAACAAATTGAAAGAAATGTTAAAAATGAAATTTAAAATGTCAAAGGCCAAGTAAATATTATAATTTTGAATATTTAATGCAAGTAAAGAAACAAGAAATAGAATTAAATAAATTCGATAAAAATATAAAATAATTGAAATAACGAAAGGGTAATAAAAGTGTATAAAGAGAAAGAAAATTGAACTAATTTGGAAAGTTAAAAATAACAGTTGAGGTGAAATAAGAAGAAATTGCTGCTTCAAGGTTGGATATAAAAAAAAAAAAAAAAAAAAAAAAAAAAAAAAAAAAAAACACAATGAAAAGAAGGATAAAGAAAAGTGTTTAAAACTGAAATTAAGATAGTAAACACAGAAACAAAAGAAAACATAAAGGTGAAAAATGTGGAAGGGAAAAAGGCAATATAGATTTGTTTCAAAGAAACAAAAAAATAAACTCTTTCTAAAGATTGGTTAAAATTAAAAGAAAGTAAACAAAAAGCCTTTCTTTATAAAGAGTATAAAAGTAAATAAAGAATCTTTGAATTCCGAATCTATTCCTTTGAAAAGTTTAAGCAAAGATACGTTGACCACTTACTTGATGTCAAAGTTAAAGCAAATTTATTCAGAAACAAATAAAGAAAAAAGTTCTTAATAAATAAATTTTCTTTGAATTTTTCTAAAGCTAAAACTATAGCATATAAAGATATCAGAACAGTTTTCAAGGCTATATATGTATATATATATATATATATATATATATATATATATATATATATATATATATATATATATATATTATATATATATATATATATATATATATATATATATATATATATATATATATATATATATATATATACTAATAATAACAACACTAATAATAATAAATATATATATATATATATATATACAGTTATAATATATATATAATATATATATATGTAATAATATAATAATATAACTTTCAACTATATATATCATAATATGTAATATACTCTTCTTTATACCAATATATATATATCTTATAATAATAATAATAATAATAATAATAATAATAATATAATAATATATATATATATATATATATACGGGTAATATATATATATATATATATAATAACTTTTAATAATTTATATAATAATAATATATAATAATATATATATATATATATATAACTATATATATATATATATATATATATATATATATATAATAATATATATAATAATAATAATAATAATATATATATATATAATATATATATATATATATATATATATATATATATATATATATATATATATATATACAGTGTTGGGCCCGCAACCCAAAAATAATTGCGGCGCAATCGCAATCGCAATCGCAATTCGTAAGAAATAAATGCGATCGCAACCGCAAACGCAATTGCGGTAGACCGCGAATTGCGGTCGCAACCGCAACTATTGTACGTTAAATATACTAAAACAAGAGAAATTAATACTTCCGCAGCAAATATATTTATTAATGATTTAGGAACATGCTTTTTTATTTCAATACATTTTATTATTAAAATTATTTAAAATTATTTCCTTTGAGGAATGCAAGCATTTCAAAATGCTTGTCGGAGAGAAGAGCACGCTTTGGTCTTAGAATTTCTTTTCCTAGCGAAAAGAGTCTCTCCACTGCCGCACTCGATGGAATTGGCGTATTATATTTTATGAAACATGAAACAAACGTACCAGATGGAAACATGGCTGGTTGAATAACTGGACTTGTAAAC
>JABUQX010111104.1:15000-20000 GCA_015478945.1 Trachelipus rathkii
GTTAGACTGTTATTCCTTTGAGGAATATTCCTATACACTACGACTACCATAATATTTATATTTATATATATTCGTTATGGTATATATATTATATATATACTCTGACTTCGAGCTTGACTCTATAGTATAATAGATTAGCTTATAGTATATTTATTGGAGAATAGGTTATTAAAGTATATATATTCCCTCACGTACTACATATTTATTATATTCACTTTCTTCCCTGATACAATTGAATAAGTAATCATATAGTTATATATATCATATTATATGTTTACTTATATAAGTATTTATTTATATATTTACTATTATTTTAGTAACATTGATTATTATATATTTAAATATATATATTGTATATATTGTATTATATATATATATTGTATGTATTTATAATATTACTATTTGCGCTACTATCTTTTTTAACTATAGTCCCTTTATATATACTAATTATTCAATATAATTCGTGTCCATAATTATATATACTGGCTTATCCATATTGAGTATTATCTAAAGATGTAATGGGGGAATGATAGTATATATTATTATATGGATGTATATTAAATAAGTATATCAATACATTTTGTAGGAGTGGGAGTATTATAAGATAATAGTTATGTGATAGAATTATATACGACATTATTTATTTACTCACTGTTCTATTATTCTATATTATATTAATGCTCATACTATATAGTAGTAATTAATGATATAATAACAATTATTTACACTTAGTCACAAATATATATATATTTATATATATATATATATATAGATTTATATATATTATATATTAATATATAATTTTTTCTGTTGCAGCTTATTTAAATATATTATAAATTTATATACTAGACATTATTTATATTACTGAATCATATATATATATATTTTAGGTAATATATATATATAGGGTAATTATATCATACCTTATTCAGTTTCATCTCATATGGGATTCTAGTACTTATAACTAAGATTTGTACCGTTAATAAATAGTCTATAAAGAAACTATGTCGTTAGACTGTGTGTTAGTGTAGTGGGAAAGTAATAAAAGGGGGTAAATTTAAGTTTCTTTTCTTCACTTTTATTAAAACTATTGCAGTGGGAATATCAGTTTTTGAAACACTTTAGGCATTTCCACATTATTTTGTATCAATAATTAAATACGTATTACGAATTACATTATCTTTATTCACAAGTAGACTCATTTGTTCATTATTTTCTGTATATAAATTGAAAAGATTGTGCTGGTGGTTGTTACGTTTGTGTGCGTATATGAGAAATAAAAATCTCATAAGGTGATATGAGAAAATGAGAGGACAGTGTGCGGTAAAACGATATAAAACTTTGAGACTCTCACACCTTGTAAATATTGCAGCCACCAGCCATATCAGTCAATGTGGGACATCCGTTAACTACGGAAGGATACGATGACGAAGGGAGCAAATTAGAATATCGTAAATTTTATAGCACTCATAATTCTTTAGAAAACAATCTATAATTATATACTAAGCCTATTGGAGGGGGTATATGGTAAACGGAGGCGCTACTATATAGGCTACCTGTCCTTATTATATAGATAATATCTCTATATATATTTAATAATATATTTATAATATAGTTGATATATTTAAAGCCATGTGAAGATAAATATAATATATTATAATGTATTATATTATATATATATACCTTGTTTATAACTCAGTTATCAATACTTATTAGATAATAGGTTTTATATTAGCTATATATAATATAATACGTAAATATTTTATATTATTAAGGTTATTTTATACATAGTTAAATAATAACTCGGTATACATAAACTCTCGTATACAATTTTAAATTATTAGTAAGGTGCTTATATTTATTATATATTAAAATACACACACATATATTATTCATATATATAATATGTTATAATATATATATTATATTAATATATATTATATATATACTTAATATATATATGGAGGGGAGGGTAATAATAAATATTATAACGCTTTGCAATTCAAATCATTATAGTAATATATAATATTTATATATATTATACTATATTATAATATATATATATTATAATAATATATATATATATATAGTATATATAATTCATATATATATATATTAAATATTAAATTATATAATATATATTAATATATATATTAATATAATACGGTTATATATATAATATATAGTATATTATTTAATATATATAGTATATATATATATATTATATATATATATATATATATATATATAATATTCAATTAAAGGAGGCTTGATGCAAATTCGTAGAATTTTATATATTAATATATTATTAATATATATATTAATATATATATATAAGTTATATATATTAATATATTATATATATTAATATATTAATATTAATATATAATATTATTTATATATTTATATTATTAAGATTAATATAATAATATAATATATATACTATTATATATAATATATAATATATATATGTATAATATATATATTAAATTATAAATATTATAATATATAATATATATTATTAACTTATTATATATTATATATATATTATTATATGATCCGCCTATATAATCTCACCTATATTCCCTATCTCATATACTATATATAAGTATAAATATACGGGTATACTTACTATATTGCACAATCTATATAATTATGTTGTCAAGAGGCATTTTTATTTGAACTACTTGCAAGGAATTTGGGCAGTCTTCACTATACTGAGAAGCACATAAAGGTAAAGGAAATATTGTTAGAGAACATTTGTTTCGTGGGGATATTTATATATTGGTATTGATCCAGATAATTATATCCGTAAAATTAACTTACGTTAGGGCCAGTTACTATATAGTTAAGAAATATGTATTTATAATCATGATTAGTCCGTTATTGAATATTTAGAGTATATATATATATATTATATATACTGGCTACGAAAACCGTATATTAATAATCTATTTATATTTAGTGCTAGGAGAGAAGGGTATATACCTTATATTATTATATTAAAATTTTAAAACTTTGTTTTTCTTAAGGGTTAGGGTAATGGGGTGTACCTTCTAAAATATATAGTACTCCTATAGGATAATATGAGTATAACCATATTATATTATATATATTGACTCATGTAGGTTTTATTAGACGGATTACTCAATATATAGTTATATTATTGTACCGTTATGTTTTCAGAACTAGAATCTAATTCGAGAAGAATCTATAAGTCCTTTTGAGAAACTATTAATGTAGTGTTATTTTTTTGGTTTTTCCTGTAATGACTAATCGCATATCTTTAACAAAATGTTTCTCAATACCCATTTTAATTTAGATTGTATTTATTAGATCGATTGTAATATAACTTATTATTATATAGAATATAGTGATGGGAGTGAGATAAAATATGGGTGTTTAGGTATGTATTAATATTATATTATAGAATTATAAAAATGCTGGTGTTACAAAATTTGCAATGTAATCCCCTTACTAAAGTTGATCATCAATTTTAAATATTTTTTTAATTAAAATAGTTGATAATATTAAGTAAAATTTTAAATAATTAATAATTTATCTATCATTTATTATTTTTTTCACAGTAAATAGGCAAGTTATACTATATCCATAATGTCGTAAAGCTAATATGGTAGTACCTATTTACAAGGTCGTAGAAACATTATTTTATTATTCTAAATAGTTAAGATTAAAATGATATGGCTAAGTTATATAGGTGGTGTTGATATCGAGGGGTAAAGATCTAGCCTTTAATATATATTAAATTAATAATCCTTAGAGTATGTAACCTTTATTTATCCTAGTATATATTATTATATTATATGTATTATGTGATTTATCTCTCATATATTTATTTTTAAATATAATATATTATAGAATTTGTCACTATATATGTGAGAGTACTCAAATATGCAGATATATATAAAATATTAATTTATGGAAGGGGGTTATATTTAATCAGCTTTTATACTTGCATTCTATGCTTATCAAGGAGAGTGGATGCATTCAAACCTGTCAGTGACCTGTCGAGCCTTTGAATATCAATCTGACTTGAGAACTCTCTGTGTTTTCTTGTGTCAGGCTATCAGGATTAGGAATTAGAATGAACTTGACGTTTTACAGCTGGTTCGCTTGTATACTAGACCTAAATTATAGTTTTTTGAGTTCATTTTCAAATTTATCTAAAATACTCCAGGATGGTGTGCACCCTTCTATCACGAGGAAGAGCTAATTGAGATGTCTTATACTTGACTTTAACTTTTTCTTTCCTTTTTGTGATTTCCAAACCAGCAGGAGCTGATCAGTAGCGAGATAAATTTAATTCGAGTACACAAGGAGTCCAGTTCCAATACTTCCGTATGTTTAATCAGCAATATTTATGAATGGGCCGGGTTTATTCACTAAGCCTGTTCCGCTTTCTTGTGAACAATCTCCTCCTGCTTATCAGAAAGTATTTGTTCTATATAGTTAGGAGTTTCAACACTCTTGTATTGAAGAAATTCGAATTCATTTTATGTACTTATTGCACAGTATCATTACATTTCTACAATTATATATACAATATTGAATTTACATTTTAATATATATATGAATAATGATTAATAAATATTATGATTTATTTAATAAATACACATGTACATAACCTATACCATTTAATATATTATGGGATACTATATTGCTACTTTGGAGGCATTTATATTATTTCGAAATATCAAATCTACACAAATTCATCAAGATATTATTCAGTATGTTAATGATTATTATTTTATGTGGAAGTTATTCAATTATATTAGGACATTATTCAGTATGTCTAGTAATATAAGGTTTATAAGGATTTAACCTGAAATATTATATAATATACCTATATAGGTTAAGAAAAAACTAATTTACTTAGAGGATATAAATGTGTAGCAGTATTATTAAGATTGTATAAAACTTATATATACTATAGATTAATTTTTGGTAGGTTTAGTATTAAAATCGATATAAATTATAGT
>JABUQX010111104.1:25000-30000 GCA_015478945.1 Trachelipus rathkii
TGAGTTGGATAAAAAAGGTCCCAATATCATGGAGGTGGTAAAAAAGTACTAATTTTGGCGTTTTAGAGAGAGATCTATTTAGTTCTTTCAATTTCTTTCCCATCCATAAGGAAAGTGCTTTGTTCCAGCCGAGTTTGGAACGTCCCATCTATGACAAAAGCCTGTGAAACATATTTATTCTCCTGTTATTTCCTTGAGGCCAATTCTTGGGCCACTTGTGGATGAATTAAAACCGTGTTGCCAAATTGAATTCTGCTATTTTTGAGGTTGTTCAGTTAACCGGATTTTTGAAGATGTTATTCAAACTCTAATGGTAAGGCCTTCAGTTGGATGACTTACACAGTTTTTACGTTATTTGACGCAGAAAGATTCAGGAGGGAGGCCTCAAAACACGCTTACACCCCTTCGGGTGATTCCCCATCTCAGGAATTCCCACCTTCAAGGGGCCGCATCCCCCTTGGGTTTCCTCCCTCTCGGGAGGTAATTGTGGTTGCTTAAGATACTCTTTTGGTTATGAACCTGTTTTATTCTTAATGTTACGGAACGTTAATGGTTGAAATCACTAAATGACAATGTGGAAAATTAAAACACTGAATTTTGTTAGAATAAAACTGAAATGAGTTTTGTAAGATATTCTGAGTTAACTGACGAATGATGTGTACCGAAGAAACGTGAGCCCAAGGTTTTAAAGTTTACTGTTGAGTAATGTAGGTTTTGGCCCCGAAATTTTTGCTTATGTCTAACTTTATTCCATAGTTCAAATGTGTTATACTCGAAACGAATTGACACTTTGATGAAGGAATAGTGTCCAATTCATAGTTAAGATGGCTCCTCGGTAATTTTTGATAGAATTGGCCAACCTTTGTTAAGGGTTTTTGTTTGATAATACTACATTAGCTGTTGCCCCGATAATGCGGTAAAGTGGGAGCATATCGAGTAATTTGTTGAACTGTAGCTACTTACCTTGATAGTAGGCGAACTTTCAGGAGTTAGCGTAATATTCTACGCGAGGTATTTAGTTTTTGCATTGTGTACTTAATATTCTTAGTTCAGGTGTATGATATGTTAGCTTTATTGATGTTTAACTTTGTATGCCGTGAAGCCATATTATCCGTAGGTCGGCGAATATAAAGAAACTTATTTTATGTTATGTATATCCAAAAATAATAGTCGAAATATGACTTGAATCAAAGATCCCATAGATCATTAAGCGGGTGAGGATGGGTGTGAGAAGCGGGTTGGGTGGTTTGATTTACTTATTTTCTTTTTTAAAAATTCAGTAAAATATTACGCTTTTATTTTTTATTTTTAAATTTCCAAAGAACATTTTATGTTATGTCGGATAAAATTTTTTTATTTTTTGTTATGTTTGGATAAAAACTTTGTTATGTTGCAAATTAATCCGTTAGGAATTATGATATTTAGCCGAGGTTATGATGAATTTTTGTTAGAATATTACAGGTTGAAAAGTAAAAGTGTTACGGGTTACATCATATTCGCTGGTTCATATTGATCATAGACAGGGTTTATGCTAAATTTTTGTTAAATATTAAAAGTTTAAAGTAAAAAATTACTGATATGTTACTTGATATGCTTGAAAAATGTGAATAGGTTTTACGTTTTGTTCGAAGTGTTAGGTACTTTACTGTTGTTAAGTGCGGAAAGTTTGTTAATGTTAAGTAAAAGTTTTATTCCCGTAACGTATGGTTGTTTAGGTTGTCATTCAACATTGTAAAGCCTATGAGTAGCTGTGAATGATAGCTTTTAATTAATGTAAAAACGTAGTGTGACGTAGCATATATTCGATTGGTTTAGTATAATAAAGAACTATTTTATTGTGTTTATGTTTATCTGAGATGTCCGAAAATTGTGATATGAAATCATAGCATCAATGATCACAAGATCATTGGAGGGAGGGGGGGAGGGGGTTTGATGGTTTGAACTTAACTGATTTACTGCTTACTTGCTTTAAATAAGAGAAATCGGGCTGGTTACATTTTAGTATGAATATTTTTAATTCTAAAAGAAACCTTGTTTTGTATCGTTATGTCCTGATAAAACTTTGTTAGTTTACAGTATTCGTTGATCCTGTCATGATAATAGACAAGGGTTTGGAATAAATTTTGGTAATATTACTGTTGTTCATATGTAATACGTTAATATGTAGAAGATATCCCCTTGAAAAAGTATGAAATGGCTTACGTTTTGGTTGCAATGTTAGTTGAACTACTTACTGGTGTTAAGTGGGTGGAACTTGTAATTGTTAACAGTTTATTCGTGCGAAGTTGTGTTAGTTTGTCGTTGTAACATTTATTTTCTTTTAGTTCATGTTCTGCCTATTTTGCGTTATTAGTGGAAACTTTATTCCGGTTAGAGTATTTCCGCTTGGTTAGTTATAAAAATGTAACAAAGTTTATTCGAGCGTAAGTTGGTTTTAGGTTTTGTCGTTGTTACGATTATTTTTTTCAGTTCATGTTACGCTGTGTTAGTTTTATTGTGGTGGAAACTTTATTACGTTAGAGTAAATAACTTCGCTTTGGTTAAGTATATTAAAGAACATTTTTGTGCTACTGCTTATCCGGAAAAATGATACTCGACAATGCCGAGTAAAATCAATGTGGTTTAAGTAAAATTAAACATTGATATGTTAGAGAAAGATTGCTTGAAAAAAGTGTGAATAAGTCACGTTTTTGGTGTACGCTGTGCTAGGTATTTACTGTTGTTAAGTAGGAACTTTGTTAATGTTTAGTAGTTTATTCGTGCGTATGGTGTTGTTAGGTTTTGTCATTTGGTACCATTATGATCTTAGTTTCATGGTAAATGCTATGTTTAGCTTATTAATGTTGGAAAAACAGTTGGTTACGTTAGATATATTCGTGGTTTTATATAAGAGAACTTATTTTTTTTTACTATGGTTTTTCCGAAATGATACTCGATATCTGACCTGAATCAATAGATCAAATGATCAAAAGGTCATGGAATGGGTGGGATAGAAGGAGGGGGGCGGGGAGGGAACGGGTAGTTTGATTTACTGGATTAATTGATTTACTGCTTAAATTCGGTAAACTATTACACTTTACTATGAAATTTTTTTATTCAAAGAACTTTTTTTATGTTATGTTTGGATAAACTTTGTTATTTTTATGTTCATGTTTGGATAAAACTTTGTTTTTTATGTTTGCAATTAATTGTTGGGGATTATGATATTTAAGGAAGGTTAATAAATACAAATTTTTGTTAAAATTTTTTTTTTTACTATGGATAATGTAAAAACTTTGTTTTGATTATTAAATATATATTCGTTGGTCTGTTTGATAATCGGACAAGGTTTGATAATCTTTTTGCTAAATGTTACGTGGGTCGATGGTAAGTTAAACTTAATATGTTAGAGATATGCCCTTTGAAAAACAGTAATAATAAGGTTTTTCCGTTTTGCTGAAATGTTTAGTTAACTTTACTGGGTGTTAAGTGTGGGACTTTGTTTCAACGTTACAGGTTTATCATGTTTAAGTTTGGGTTTGGTTGTCAATTGTCACATTAATTTTCCTTATTATTTCATGTTGGCTATGTAGCTTTATTGAATGTGTGAACTTTAAGTTAGAGTAGATATTCGTGACAGTATGAATAAATTACCAATGTGTGATAAATTTTGTTAATTATTACCATGTAATATAAATTAACATGTTATGTCTTTAATGACATCGCCTTGACCAGGGGGTGAATAGGTTTACGTCCTTGTAATGCTTATGTTTTAGTTACTTTACCTGTTGTTAAAGTGTGGACTTTGTTAATGTTAACAGTTTTATTTCATGTTTAAGGTGTGCGTTTGTTCGTTGGTGCATTAATATTTCCATGTTCAGCATGATGCCCTATGTAAGCTTTATTTATATGAAAACTTGTTACGCTAGCAAATATTCGTTGATCAGTGTATAAAGAATTTGTTTTTACGTTTATGTTTTTATTCCGACAGAATGATACTCCGATATGAAATGTGAAACATGAACCCAGATAGATCAAGTAGATCGATAGATCCATGGGAGGGTTGGGATGTATGGAGCGTAGGGTGGATGGTTTGATTAACTGATTTACTGATAGGGGTATTAAAAATATTAAGAATTTAAAAATTATAATTGTGATAAATCAATAGATCAATAGATTCAATAGAATCAATAGATCCCCCGCGATGGACCTAGGAGGGTGGCTATGATTGGTGGTTCTGATTTACTGCTTTAAAGTGTATGTAAAAAACATGAACAAGTTTTAACTAAAAAAAAATATTACTTGATCAAATAGATCAATAAGGATCACGTATGGACAGGGGGTGCGTTGGAATGGTGGTTTTGATTTAGCTGATTTTACTGATTGGGCAATGTAAACATGACAAATTTTATTAAAATTATGAAAAAATGAATACAGATATCAATAGCAATTCAATAAATCAAATAGATCACGATGGACAGGAAGGGTTTTGGATGAATGGTTTTTGGATTTACTGATTTTACTGAATTACTGTTTTAGGGTATGTAAAAACGTAGCAATTTTAGTAAAAAATTTGAACTTGAATCAATAGATAATAGATCAATAGATCAAATAGATCCAACAGTAATCAGACAGATATGATAGGAGGGTGGCTGGAGGTAGTTTGATTTACTGATTTAACTGCTTAAGGGTATGTTAAAAAAACGTGTACAGCAATGTTTCTCCAAGACGATTAGAATCACTTTGAAAATCTTAGATCAATTAAATATTGGAAAGGCTGCAGGAGGGCAAGTTTGATTTACTGAATTTATCTGCTTACGGGTCATGTACAAACTGGTAAAATTGGTTTAGTTATAACCATAAAAAGAATAAAAAATTTATCTTAAATTATCTTTTATTCTATTATTTATTTATGTAATTATTTAAACTAAATTCTTTTTTATTTATTTTTTCTTGATGTCTGAAACCCATCCAATTTTGAAAGTCTACAGACTCGAAACATATATGACACCAACATTGGG
>JABUQX010111104.1:35000-40397 GCA_015478945.1 Trachelipus rathkii
TTCCTATTTTTTCCTCTACTCAACCCTGGGACATTCCTGGCATCCTCCTCCTTTCCTCCCTCTCAGGTCCTATGTCTTTTGCCTGGTGATACAAAATTGATTCGGGTGGCATCGGGCTCCTGAGATCTATGAACGGAGGAAGGCCGGGGTTTGGCCGGTGGCAATTCCCTCCCGAGTTTTTAAGGGATGTGCTCCGAGCTTTACCCCTCCCCTCGTTCACTATATTCCATGTCTCAGATAACTAACACTTTTCCCTCAGTGGTTGGAAAGCACGCTGCTCCCTTCTTGAACATATTCCGAAACATAAGGAAAGCCGCTCTGATCCTACAACTACTTGCCCTATAGCTCTCACTTATATGCTAAGATCTTTGAAACCCTCTAAACTTCTCACCTTCTTAGACCATCCTGGAACATCTCCAATTCTCTTCTTTCCGCATCGGCTTAGGTACGCGCTTTTTCGACGGTCTACCTGGCGAATATACTTTCTTATTTTAACGATTTATGGTTTTTTCTGCTTCTTAGGAACTTAACCGGGGAGACTGCCCGGTGGTGGGCGCTCTGACAATATCCAAAGCATTTTGGACCGGGTATTGGCAATGCGTCCTACTGCCCTCGCAAAGCTCCCCCTCCTTGGATTTCCCTCCTTCTTCTTTTGCTAACTTGATGTCTAAGCTTTCTTTCTTTCCCAGTCGCTCAAAAGTATCGGGCCTGTGGTGAATTGAAGCGACTTCTCTTTCTTTTCCCTGTCAATAATGGTGTTTCTCAGGTTTTGTCTTATCTCCTACTTTTATTCTTACTTTTTCATTATCGATATGAGCAGCTGCACATCTAACGCTGTTTATTCTTCATATGCCCGATGAGTTCGACCCCTTCATTCTTTACTCAATTTTTCAATTCTGCTCCCCTTTTACTTCTAGAATGGCCTCTCGTCTTAATCTTTCCCGATTCTATTCTCGCTGATCTTTGGATAGAATCCGATTGGGGTCGCTCCTCAAAATTGTAATTCAAGTTCCCTTTAAAAACCTCCACTTCTACACATCCCTCCTAAAACACCTTCTTACACTTTCCTATCTCTTTCGACGGTTTCTCCTATTGACACAAAATGTTCACAATTATAAACATCCTTGGCCTTAACACTAAACAAAAAAATTTCTTGGAAACCTCACTCCACAACGGTTGCTTAGGGCGGCCTCAAGAAAACTGGGAGTTTCTGTTTAAGGTGCGAGACTTTTTTCCCTCTTCTCAAGTTCTCCAGCTTATTAAACCAAGGGTCTTCAATCAACCCTTGGTATGAGTACTGTTTCTCATATCTGGGGGGGCTTCGATTTTCCTCCGGCTTTTGGACAGGGTCGAGTCAACAAGCCAAAAGGTTACTAAACTGTTCCTGTAACTTTCCAGTTCACTTGCCTATCTTTGCCGGGCGCGATGTCTGGTCTTTTAACTCTTTTTCTATAGTACACAGCGGGCAAACGGTGGTTTCGAGGGAACTTTTTACCACTCGCGTACCACTACCTTTAAGACGGACCTAGTTAGCACCAGGGGGTGGCCCTGGTGTCCTGCCGCACGATTTTGTGTGATATGGTAAGACTCCTCAGGGCTCAGTTCGCTGCGGCTGCCTTCTTTTCTTTCCTACAACCCTGTTTTTCTGCTTTGAATTCCTTTTTGCATCTTCTTTGCGTTTCCTGAATGAAATTTTAATCTCCCTCACTAAAGCTGCCCTGGTCTGTGCTCATCCGTGGAATTGCGGCCAGCGGCATGAAATTTGGCGTTCAAACACGCCCTCTTGAAATAGGGGTTCTGTTGGGCCGTGAGTGGTGGTTGAACAACGTGTAAAAAAAAAAATTTAAAAAAAAAATATGAGTAATAAAATAACAAATTAGTTTTTGTTAATTGAAAAATTCTATCAAACATCCTGAAACATCTCTTAAAACAGTTTCATTGTAACGGGGTTCTGTATCGCTTAAATCTCTCTTAACGTGTGCAACAAAATTTAAATACTTAATATAATATATATAATATATAATATATTTATATATATATATATAATATTTAAAAATATAATATATATATATATATATATAATAATTATATAATATATATATTATATATATATATATATATATAAATATATATATTACGCCACCAGAGCCGACGGGGAAAACATAGGGGCGGACGTTTTTTCCCATACCCGTAGGGGAGGGGTGGAGGAATCCCCGCGACACCCAAATATCCAAAAGAGAGCGGGGATTTCCAGAGACCCTCCCGGAGGGGGGGAAAATAGTCCTACCACCCTCGTCCGGAAGGGCCCGGAGACCCCGACCGTTCCCTGCCATCTCTGCCGGGTCCAACTCTGGGTATCTTAGTTTTAAACCCACCCAACCATTAAAAGGGCCACGGTAAGGTTAACGTTTAACAAAATGTTCTAAAGATTACTATCCCTACATTTTATTTCACTTTTTTTTTAAAAATCGATTATTTTTTTATTTTTTAAAACTGTTTCGAATAACCTAAAAAATTTTTTATCGGCTGATCCAAAATGTAATTCCCTTTTTTACTGTTAGCATTAATAGTTTTTAAAGATAACATATGAATGGCCAGTCCGGGCCTGAATATATATATATATATATAAATATATATATATATACATATATATTATATATTATATAATTTATATATATTATACTATATATAATATATATATATATATATATATTATTATATTATATAATATATTTATATATATATATAATTTGGTATAGTAAGACAGCGACCACATAACATTTTTTAGCGAAAATTTTCGAGTTCAAAAAGATTCTAAGTTCAACGAAAAGCCTAAGTTCAAGTTAAGTTTTTTTTTTTAAAATTAATTCCTTTAGTGGCAGCTTCTGGAAATTATGCAGAAGCTTTGTCCACTGAAGCAACTTTCCCCTTTAAAAAAATCTACTTAACTTAACTTTTTTCTGAAACTAGAATTTTGGGTCTCAAATGTTGTGGGTGCCGTTGCTCTACAGTATTAAACCTATAATTATATATATTTATAGTATAATAACTATATATATATATATATTATAATTATATATATATATATATATATATATATTAATATATATATATATAATATATATAATATATAAATTATATTTGTCCGATTTGTACTGTAACTAGTTGAGCGATATCATGAAACCCCTCACAAGGCCTAGCGGGTAGTTCCCATAACCTTCCTAATTTCCTGAAATCCAAACTGGTATAATATGAAAAATTGAATTTAGGTTTTAAGTATACGGTTAGGTTAGTTCATGTTACCTCGTAGTCACAGGTAACAAAGTATTACAAATATATATATTATATATGTATTATATAATATATAAATATATTATTATAATAATTTTATTTTTTATATATATAATATATATTATATTATAATATTATATAAATATATATACTATATATTTAATATATATATTATTATATTAAATATATATTATATATTTATATATATATATATATATATATATCAATATATATATATAATATAAATATAATATAATATATATATATATATAAAATAATATATAATATGTGTGTGTGTGGGTGCTGTGGCTGGGTGTCGGTGTGGTGTGTGTGTGGCTGTGGTGGTTCCCTATCTCTGTTTTAACGGACTCCGTCAAGTTTTTATTTTTTTATTTTTTTTTTTTTTTTAATATATTGCTACTATATGATACTAACATTGAATTCAGTGGGTAACGGACATGATTCAGAGTTCGAAAATATTTAAATTAATTGCTTAGATATATTAATGTTAAATCATTTTTTAAAAATTGAAAATATCTCGAAAAGTACGAACTCTTACAGAAAATACCCAATTCACATATTCTGGAGGGAGAGTTACGATATTATGTTTTAAAAAAATGTAATCATATATATATATATATATATATAAATATAATATATATTATATTATTATATATATATATATATATATATATAATATATAATATATTATTATATATATAATAATATTATATATAATATATATATATGATATATATATATAATATATATATTTTAAAGGGCCTATATTTTTTCATAAATGAATATCTCGAAAAGTAAGAACGGACACTTTACAAGAAAAAACAATAACAAACCAAGAAAAATAAAATTATTACAAAAAATGGTAAAAAATAATAAAAAAACAGCAATAAAAAAAAAAAAAAAATAAGGGGGCCCGGGCCGAGCCGATGGGAACAGAGGGGGGGACGTTTTTTCCATACCCCGTAGGGAGGGGCGGAGGAACCCCGCGACACCCAAATACCAAGAGCGGGGCGGTTCCCGGGACCCTCCCGGAGGGAGGGGGGAAAATTAGTCCCCTTACCCTGTTAAGTGTCCCGGAAGGCCCGAGAGACCCGACATCCACCATCTTTGCGGTTTTACCCTTGGGTAAATTCCTTAAGTTAAAAAATAAAAAAAACAATTTACAAATGACCGGAGTCTTGAAAACGTAACAAAGGTCTATTACTTTTTTTGGCATCATGTCCGTTCCCAACTTAAAATGGATTTGTTTAGGATCATATACTAGAATAATATAAAAAACACACAAAAAAAATCATAACTGTGGAAAAAAGGGTTTCCCCGCTAAACAGAAGAGGTCCTCTGTGTGTTGTGGTGTGTCGTGGTGTGTGTGTGGTGGTGGGTGTGGTGTTGGGATTGTGTGTGTGGTGTGGTGTGTGTGTGTGTGGTGGTGTTCGTGTGTGTGTGTTGTGTGTGTGTTTGGTTTGATTGTGTAACCAAGTCCCCTTTTCCTTCTTTCCCTTCAATTACATTGTAAACAAAATACCCTTGCTCTGTTATATTTGATTGTTATAACAATAGAGATTGTTTCGTTGAACTTTCATACATATTTGCCTGTAATAATAATACCCCCAAACACCTTCCTTATTACATATTTACACTGAATAAATTATTTATAATAATAAATAATAATTTTTTTTACCTTTTATCTACTCCTGAATAAATAACAACTGATGTAACACTAATTTTCCCCCCAAAATCTTAATATTTATAGAAAAATATAAGTAAATTATCGTGTATATTATATATAACAAGTATATCACTAGGACGAAACTTATTATAACATCCACCGCATCAATTTCTCGATAGAAACTAAATTTTAGGGATACTAGTACTGCAATTCATTTTTAAAACGCTAGAAGGAATTTCCATTCTTATAACGGATTCCTTAAAACTGGCTGTAAACTTTGAGCTAATACATGATTTGAAAGGGGATTTTCCAACCGGAGATGTTAATTTCTCAAACAGAATAAAATCTAATTTTATAAAAACGTCTTTTCCAGGAATAATATTGTTACTATTGCCATTTACATGAAATCACTTTATAAT
>JABUQX010111105.1:0-5000 GCA_015478945.1 Trachelipus rathkii
TTTTACCAGGGGGTGAATCGGGAACCAAATTAAGGCCCCGTGTTTTTTTGCCACATCTTAGCTGACTGGATCAAAAATTTACTTTGCCAGCTTAAAGCTTAACTTACTCGAGTGTATCCACTGAAAAAATAATTAAAAATCCATCACAATTTTTCATTTTATAACGAGTTAAAAAAAACTCACATTTTTGAAAAGTGAAATTCTATTGAAGGACATTTTGTACCCTAATTTCTAACATTTTTTAAAATATAAAAAACTTTCCAGAACCTACCCAGTGCTTACTGGAGATAAAACGTAGTTATAGCCGCGTTGGCTGATTAAAATACGCTGAATTTTTTTTCTTTCTGATACTTATTTTCTTTTATAAGCTGGGGTGGCCCGAATCACCCCTCCTAAAGAGGCGGACCTGGTCACCTCCGCCCAACGCATACATGACTATAGATAATAATAGTACGTAATTATCCTATATATATATTCATATATATATATATACTATATAGCGTATACATATTAGTTTCTGTCATCATACCTATTATTATACTACATACCTTTATTATATAGGCCCCTACATATTATATGTATATAATATTATATTATATATATATTATATATAGTTTATATAATATAATATACTATATTATACTATATAATTTTAATATATATATATAGCACTATATATATCATATATTATATATATTAGAGCGATCGGGCAGAGGTGACCAGGGGCTTTTTAAGTCTTGGGGGGGGGGGGTGAAATTTTGGTCTTGTAAATAAAAAAAAAATAAATTATGGTAATATATATAATAATATTTTTTTGCTCATTCAATTCATAGCCCATGCGGTAGTATACTACAAGTTTTATTTAGATTATCTTTAATTCTAGAGAGTTTTTATATTTTTAAAAATATAAATATCATTAGGTTATTAAAATGTCACCCCTTAATTAGCAATTCACTTCTGAAAAATAAGGTTTTTTAAACTTTTTCATACAACATGAAAGCTTGTGGACAGGATTTTAATTATTTTTTTCAGTGATTATACAGTTCTGTCAGCTATGTTTGCTTTAAACTGGGCAAAATGTTAAATCTTTTGTTCCACACAGTACATCTAGTGTTAAAGCACGGGCCTAACTTGGGGCCCAATTCACCTCATAAAAATTGATGATGGGCGTGAATGGCCACATTGTTATCTTTATTTTATGTAGCTTGATTATTGAACATATTTATTATGCATAGCTAATTTTAGTATAATAAACAGTTAAATATATTAAGTAAAAATTAGAAAAAAAATTAAATTTTATATGAAAAAAATATAAATTCCAAAAAGTGTCAAATTCATCCCCCACAATTGGGGTGAATTGGGCCACCACATTTTATTTGATTTTATGTCAGCTTTGTATTTAATTACTTATTACTAATGTTAATATAATAAACCATATTTTAACTAGATTAAGTAAAAATTAAAATATAACAATTACAATTTATGACATAAAAAGCACGAATGTTCAAATAGATGGCTTCAATTCACCCCTTCAACGGTACAAATCTAAATAAGCTTTATTAAACTTTATATAAAGTTTTATGATTAGAATTACATTATTATTTATTTGTGTGCTTATGACCAACTATAGGGCCTTGGTTTTCAGGAAAAAAATTCCAAAAATGTATTACGGGAAAAGTGGGGAGAATGAAAGGATTAGGAATTTTTGTTTTTCAGAAAATATTAGGTTTTGGGATTTGTGAAGAGAAGTTCTGGATAAAGATCTTTTTGCAGGAGATGGAGTGGAGTTCACTTGAGTCGTAACGGTGTTGGGCTTTTCAGCACCAGGTTGGAGACTTGTTTAGCAAAAGACTAGGTAAAGTTGGGCAAACCCTAACAGGAGGATGGGGCTAAATCTGGATACAAATAATTCAGCAAATTGGCGGTAACCGGTAATATATCTATTGTTCTGCTATATAAGAAATAAAATACTAGTGTTACAGGCTTCAAATAAAGGATATCTGATCTAGCCCATAAAAAGCAGCAGCATTTCACCACCACTCAATTTAACCAGAACCCTCTACACAAATGCATAGCCTTAGACTTAGAAATAAAAAGATGAGCTGATTAGTTATACCACTCAAATGAGAATTCTTGGACATTATTGCATAACGTGAGGCCAATGGTGTTGTATTTCATAGAATCCTATACTGTGACGACTCCCGTTCAGAAATCTTGAAATAAGCCGAACGGATTATCTCACTTTACTTTATACCAGCGTAGAGGAAAGAAGGGTAGGGGTGTGGGTTGTAGCGCTTTATATTAAAAGCAATATTCAATCTTTATTAATGACTGACTTTTAAAACTAATCATGATATTCGAATCGGTATGGTAGGATATCCCTCTATGTTTAATAATCATATAAATAGGTCTGGCACAGACATCATTACATTAGACCTCCTCGCCAGCCAGTCAAGAATTAGACTCAGAACCATCTGTAAAAGACAACTGAAGCATCGCATGACCATCCAGTAAAAGAAACATTGCTGTACGTTCATCCTAGTACCACTAATGGGTGATTTTAATTTTCCTGGCAATAAATGGGAATTCCTGCCTTGTCTAATACGACCATAGTTAGGCTGCCAGTATTTATAAATTGGTATTACTAGAAGTTAACTTTTTGTAGCCAGATGTCCATCAACCCACAAGAACACGACTGCTCTATTAGACGTAATATCTACACTCGTAACGATTGAAAGTATGGTGGGTGAGGTTAGAGTTGAGGTAGAAGTTCTAGGACACTTGTCGTACCTATCAATATAATTAGATCTTAATATCTGAATATGTGGATATCTGCGCTGCCCTAAATTGCAAGTTCAATAAAGGAAAGATTCTTAGATTTCCGAAATGGTGATTTTACAAATATTACGAGACATGCTTAGTATGAATGGACTGGAGATAAAGAGTTTAAAGCAGCCAAAACCCTTGTTCCTTTATCATGTCGGGAACATTTTAAAGCAAAATTTTAATGATATTCATCAGTAGTCGTTTAAAGATATTTCTTTTTAACCATTAGCCGGTGGCGAAGAGGAAAACCTGTTTGGTGGAATGAAGATGAGATGAGAGACAATTAATGAAAAGCGTAGATGTTTAAAATATTGCAAGGTAGAAAGTAATACGGAAGATGATTACAGGAAAATCGTATAGAAATATAGAAACGGACTTCACCAGTCAAATAAGGAAGGCGAAAGAGACGAGGCAGAAATTAAATGTTAGCCAAGCGATAGCTAATAAGAACCCGAAGAAGTTTTTAGCTTTTAAGAAAGTTAAAAGTTAAGAAGAGACAATTGTCCAATTAAAATTGATGAAAAATCTAGTGAGTTCAGATAAGGAGTTTGGTAACATTTTAAATAAAAAATTGCGTTAATTTTTTTGCTTTCCCAAGTGTTTACTGAGGAAAAGATTAGGAATAAATAGTATTGGAGACTATATATTCTTGTATGCATGTAACAAAGTAGACTTACGAATTTGAATTTAATAAAGTAAACAAAAACGTTTATTAGGACCATATTTTCAAAGCTAAAGCTGCGGGGCCTGATGGGATATATGGTAGAAATCTGAAGAAAGGTAGTAGCAGCATTGCAAAGGCCATCGGAATTTGATTTTTTAATGCATCTATAACATTTGGTGAGGTACCAGCATGACTGGAAAACAGCAATGTTGTGCCTATTTATAAAGAAAGGTATTAAGGAAGATTTGGGAAATTATAGGCCAGTTAGACATTAAGACATTATTGTAAAGGTTCTGAAAAAGTTACTGAAAGGTCATATAGAGAGACATAACATAATGTATGACTCCCAGATGGTTTTAGAAAGGGTAGAATCCTGTTACACAAACCTTTTAGAATTTATAAAATACATTACTTGCTGCATTGACCGAGGAGATCCAGTTGATATCACAAATTTAGATTTCAGAAAAGCCTTTGATAGGGTTCCCCACATAAGTCTCATGCAAAAGTTGTTGCAATGTTTTGTAGTTGGAGTGGTTCATGATTGGATTAAAGAGTGGTTGTGAAATAGAAAGCAGTGTGTACTACTAAATAGCAACAAGTCATCATGGGAAATAGTGGAGAGTGGTGTCCCACAGGATTCAGTGCTGGTGGGGCCATTATTGTTCCTGATATTTATAAATAATTTAGACCATAAACTTAAAGGTAAGATTTCCAAGTTTGCAGATGATACCAAAGTGGCTATCTTAGTAGGAAATAATGATGGATTTATAAAGATTCAAAATGATCTTTATAAACTTTTTGGGTTGACAGATAAGTGGCAAATGAATTTTACTACTAAAATTTGTAAAGTTCTTTACTTAGGTTACTCAAATAAAAGTTTTAACTAAGATATAAATGGGGATTGCTAGAGTCTGAGGACCAAGAAAAAGATTTAGGTGTGATTATAGGCAGTAAACTGAAAGTGACTAATATTCAGCGTTTGGAAACAAGGAATAAAGCTAATAAGATAATAGGTTTAATAAATCGCAATGTCGTTTACAAGAGCAACGTAGTTATAAATAAACTGTATAATAGCTATGCTAGGCCAGTATTAGAATATTGTGCATAAGTTTGAGCCTCTTATTTAAGAAAATACATGTTGGAGAGAATGCAACGTAGAGCAACTCTGATGATTTCTTCTGAGGCGTGTAAGGAGCTATGAGGAGAGGCTGAAGGAGTTAGGAATGGTTTTCTGTAAAAGGCGATTTCTCAGAGGGGACATGATACACATCTACAAAATATTTAAACATCTATTGATAATACAGAGATTAATTAAATTTTTCATAGTAGAACATGGACAGGTGACCAGGGGGCATAATAAGAAAATTAAGAAGAAAGCATGCCATCTTGATATAAGAAAGCATGCATTCAGTAATAGGGTTGTTAAATTTTGGAATAGTCTGCCAGAGGAGGTTGTTGAGTGTGACTGATTTTGCAACATTTAAGAAAGGTTAGTCGTTTATGGATGGGT
>JABUQX010111105.1:12500-15903 GCA_015478945.1 Trachelipus rathkii
TGGTAAAGAACAAGTGCGTTTAGAATTGTAGGGATGTGTGGATCATATTTACATAAACAAATGATTGAGAAAAGGAGGGAGAAGTAAGAATAAAATTATATTTAGGTTTTTTGGATTTGAAACAGGCGTAGATAGGATTAATAGGGAAGCTCTATGGCAGGTTTTTAGTGTTATATGGTGTTGGTGGTAGGCTTCTGAATGGAATCAAAGTATGTATGACGATAGTGAAGCGTGTACAAGAATAAAGTGTTTGTTTTTAATATTAATAGCGGAGTGAAGCAGGGATGTGTTAAGTCTCCTTGGTTATTCAATTTGCATATGGATTAGGTTATGAAAGAATTAGAGGTTTGGGTGGGCAGGAGATGGTGTTAGAAATGATGGAGAATGGAAGAGAGTGGAAGAGTGCCCTACCTATTATATGCGGATGATTTAAATTTGGCATTGTGTGGTGAATCTGAAGAGAGTTAGATGATTGGTAGAGAGATTTGGTGGATGTGAGTAAGGATGTTAGTGGTTAGATAAAAGGGAGGTTATGGTTGTGAGTGAGGACAGTCCTCGTGTGAAGTTTACGTTAGAGGGTGAGCAACTGAACAAGTTGTTTGATTTTAATATATTTAGGATATATGTTGAATGATAAGGGAACAGATGATCCAGAGTGTAGTAGGAAAGTTGTGAAGGCAGGAAGGTGGCTGTTGCAGATTAAATCGTTGGTGGATGTAAGGACTAGTTCTTGAGTGCACTAGATTTCTTAATGAGGGGTAGTTTTACCAGTAATTAATGCATAGTAGTGGACTATGGTTGGAATAAGAGGTAGTGATCTGAGGTAAAAATGTTGATGGACAATCTTAAGGGCGGTTTTGTAAGGTGCGAGAAGAATTGATTAAAATGAGGAAATGAACGTAATTAGAGAGTGTGTGGTGTGAAGAAAGGGATAAATGGAGAATAAATGAAAGTACGATGAGATGGTTGGTCTGTGGAACAAGGATATGGATGATAGTCGGTTGTTTAAGGGGATGTATAGTGGTTGTGTGTGAGGGGGGGTGTGTGTTGTGTGTGTGCTGTGTGTGTGTGTGTGTGTGTGTGTGTGTGTGTGGTGTGTGTGTGTGTGTGTGTGTGTGTGTGTGGTTGTGAATCGAACCGGCTGGGAGACCGAAAAAAGTTGACTGAGTCCTGTAAAGGAAATGTCTGTTGGAGAGAAAAAGTAAGTTTGTCAGAGGCGAAAAGAAAGGTGCATAATAGGAGTGAATACAGGTTTTGTAAGGGGGTAAGGTTGTGGCCCACCTGGGCCAAAGGATGAACCCCAACATTGACGAGATGATGTCGCGGTTCCGTGATGCTCTAGGGGTGAATTTTCTGACCTGCGACGAGTTCTCAACTAATAGGTATAAAGGGGCGGTAAGGCTTGGCTTCTTTTCTTCCTTTGTCTTGTTCTTCTAACTACTTTTCTTTTCCGGGGCATGTACGCAACCTACCCCCAGTCTTGTGAAAAGAAGGTCCACTGATATATATATATAATATATATATATATATATATATATATATATATATATATATTATATTATATATAATATATATATTATATATATATTATATATAGTTAATATATATATATATATATATTATATATAATATATATATGTATATATTATATATATATATTATTCTATATATATAAGCAAGTCATTGCTATAAAGCTTGTTCTTGTTATATATAAAAATAACATTAAAACAAGTTAAAAATTAAATAAATATATTAAAACTTTGTAAGGTAAATTTTATCGGAAATTATGTTTTTAACCGCCAATAAAGAGTTAGCGGACTGTGGTAGAACATCAGATTGTGAAAAATAATTATTAAGCGATAGGGAACCTAGCTAATTTGCGATCGCTTGACTGGCGAAGCAAAAAAGTTGCGGAATTGCGGAATTTCGATAGCGGACTGGCGAAAAAGAAAAAGTTGCGAAATTGCGGTTGCGAATAGCGACCTGGCGGAAAGTTAGAAAAAAAAGTTGCGGAACTTGCGAACTGCGGATGCCCCCAAAATGCGGAATTGCGAATTGCGGACTTAAAAAAAAGTTGCGGGTGTCCCCCTCATATATATATATATATATACCTATATATATATAGTATTATATATTATTTATATATTATATATATAATATATATATATATATATAGTATATATATATATATATATATAATATATATATTATATATTATATATATATAATATATATAATATATATATATATATATAATATATAAATATATATATATAAATATATATATATACTATATATATATATATATCATTCCCGCAATTGCGGAATTGGCGGAAATCGCAATTCGCGCAATTCCGCATTAGAGGACTACCAAGCAAGCTGGTTTATTTGTTTTTTCAATCCTTAAATTTTAAAAACAATGTACAATATTAGGCATGTATTAGTCTTAGATATGTACAAAAAAAATTTGGCAAATAGAAATAAATTCATTTAATTTGGACATTTTGGTTATATATATATATATATATATATATATATTAGAGTTATGACTAAAAAATTTTGCAAAATTTTGAATCTCCTGTTGTCTCAAATATATATATATATATATAATATTACGTATAGTATATATATATATTATATATATATATATATATATATTATTATATAAATATATATATATATATATGGTTATATATATATATATATTAGAGTTATGACTAAAAAAATTTGCAAAATTTTGAATCTCCTGTTGTCGCAAATGATGAACTTTTTTGATCTGATTACTAAAACATTATTATTGCAGGTGGCCATAAAAAAAACTTCCCGCACCAATCCGTTTCAGTATCAGTGTGTGTCACGAGATCTGTATGTACGGTGCTGTATCCTGTAGCAAATAAAAAAGTAGATCCTTATAAAATCGCTCATGATTATTTATTAATGATTATTTAAATTATTATTTATTAAATGACTTATGACAAAGGAAAACGTGTCAAACGTTTAGCATCACATGCAGCTAAGTTGGTGACAAAAATCTCTTTCAAGTAATAAAGCTACTGCTCCAGTCTGGCCGAAGATGGAATCAGTGTTCCAACACTATCACAGTCAGGTGTTTGGCGAGCTGTTATAAGAAGTAGGTGGCGAAGATGCAAAGCGTAAAATAAAATCTATTTTGCAAGAAAAGAAATATTTCTGCCTTCGTTTTGACGGTAAGCGAATTGCAAACCACGAGTATCAAGTGGTAATCTTAGAGGATGGAAATTAGGTATAGTAAAATGTGAATGTTGATTATCACAGTATATTTTTAATGCAAAGTTTGGTAAATCAATTTGATGCATGGAAGAACTTCAAAATAATCGTATGTGACACAACAGCAATAAATACTGGACGAGTGAATGGAATTGGT
>JABUQX010111106.1:0-2500 GCA_015478945.1 Trachelipus rathkii
ATAGGCATGAAGTAAATAACACTAGAAGTATAATAATAAAAATAATAATAATAAAAATAAAAATAAAATAATAAAAATAAAATAAAAAATAATAAAAATAAATAAAAAGTATTAAAACAAAATAAAAAATATAAAAGAAAACATAATGTTAATAACTATTTTTCAAATATATGCAAAAATAATAATAAAAATAAAATAATAATAAAATAGCAAAAATGCAAATAATAAAAATAAAATACAAAAAGAATAAAGATAAAAATAAAAGATATTAAAACAAAATAAAGAAAATATAAAAAGAAAACATAATGTTAATAAATATATGAGTTAAAGCAGTAAAACATATGAGTTAAAGCAGTAAAACATGAGTTAAAGCAGTAAAACATGAGTTAAAGCAGTAAAACATATGAGTTAAAGCAGTAAAACATGAGTTAAAGCAGTAAAACATATGAGTTAAAGAAACAGTAAATCAGTAAAACAAAGAAAGCATACTAATCTGTGTTTTTCTTATACTTACCTCTTTCTATTGATCTACTTTAGATTTGCCTCTGCTTTAAGGTATCTTAATGTTAATAAATATGTGAGTTAAAGCAGTAAAACATATGAGTTAAAAACAGTAAAGCAACAATAAAACAAAAGCATACTAATCCCCCTTGGTGTTAGGTAACACCTCCTATTGATTCACTGATTTACTGCTTTAGGTATGTATGTTAATAAATATGTGAGTTAAAGCAGTAAAACATATGAGTTAAAGCAGTAAAACAGTAAAACAAAAGCATACTAACCCCTTGTTGCTATGTAACACCTCTATTGATTTACTGATTTACTGCTTTAAGGTATGTAATGTTAATAAATATGTGAGTTAAAGCAGTAAAACATATGAGTTAAAGCAGTAAAACAGTAAAACAAAAGCATACTAATCCCTTAGGTGTTAGGTAACACCTCTATTGATTTACTGATTTACTGCTTTAAGGTATGTAATGTTAATGTTTTTAATAAAATTTCGTACAATTGTAGTAAAATAAAATGTTTATATATCAGACACTCTGGTTTTTTTCTTCTTACATACAATTTTTAAAAATTTATAAATTAAAAAGTATTAAGTAAAAAATATAAAAGATGTCTGTAATGAGTTACAGTTTTAGAATCGCAAAATGTTTTTAATAAAATTTCGTACATTTGTAGTAAAAATGAATGACTCATAGTATATTTGAAAAGAAATTCTTTGAATAGTTTACATTGATATCATATTTTTCGTTCGCGCGGGAATATTGCGCCTGCGGGCGCACGCGGCGGGCGGGTACGCGGAAATATTGCGCCTGCGGGCACACGGCGGCGGTTACGCGGAAATATTGCGCCTGCGGGCGCACGCGGCGGCGGGAACGCGGCTGGGTTGGCTGTCTTTGCGCGGAGGGCGCACGCTGCGCCCTGGTGGGTAGCTTATGATCTAGGGGAAGACATTAATATTAACTCTGTTCTATGATGTAGGGTAGAAAAGGCTAGAAAAGGTTAGAAAATGCATCAAAGATGAGTCATCAATCCATCAAAGTTGAGGCATCAATGCTGAGGCATCAATGCTGAGGCATCAAAGTTGAGGCATCAAAGTTGAGGCATCAAAATATCGAGTGTGTGAGTGTAAGTGTAAGTGTATCTGTGTGTGTGTGTGAGTGTAAGTGTATATGGGCTAGTGTAAGTGTCTATGGCTAGTGTAAGCGCTTATAAGTGTCATAGTGTGTATGTATGTAAGTGAAAGTGTCTATGGTGAGTGTGTGAGTGTAAGTGTATATGGGTTAGTGTAAGTGCTTATAAGTGTCATAGTGTGTATAAGTGTCATAGTGAATGTGTGTATAAGTGTCATAGTGTATGTGTGTAGGTGTGTGTGCAAGTAATATATATATATATATATATATATATATATATATATATATATATATATATATATATATATATATATATATATATATATATATATATATATATATATTCTATATATATATATATATATATATATATATATATATATATATATATATATATATATATATAGGCTATAAGTGATAGAAAAAGACTAACTCATAGTAGGAAGCATCCTAGCAGCTTGTAATATACACCAATCGATTCCTCATACCTTATAACCTAGGGGTAGACACCCATATTAGGGCTATTCTAGGCTCAGGGGAGGCTAGAAAAGGCTTGAAAAAAGTGGCACTCAGTTGGCACTATGTGGCACTCAGTTGGCACTATGTGGCACTCACTTGGCACTATGTGGCACTCATTGGCACTCATTGGCACTCACTTGGCACTCACCTGGCACTCATCTAATACTCATAGAACACTAATAGAACATCCCTAGATACTCCTTACGGTGATTGGGAACCATCAAAGTTGAACCATCAATAAATCTGAGTCATCAAAAAAGCTACAAGGTCGAAAAAGATACAATGTCAAAATTGTACCCTGGAATACAAAAGGGTTGATCGAAAAATTTGGGTTCTCAAAATTG
>JABUQX010111106.1:5000-7500 GCA_015478945.1 Trachelipus rathkii
TAAATATATTTATTTGTAATACTATATATAGAAATAGATATATATATATATATATATAATATATATATATATATATATATATATATATATAATATATATATATATATATATAATATAATAAAATGTCTATATTTTCTATATATATGTATGTAACAATATATAATAATAGCATATATAATAGCAATAATATATATGATGCCTTTTTCCCAAGATTGGTAGTAAGGTGCGCTACAAGCATCGGAAGAAAAGCAGTAGGAGAACATGACAAATGTCGAAAAGAAAGCCAGCCTTACCGCCCCTCTGTACCATTAATTAGTAGGAACTCGTCGCAATCAAAAAATCCACCCTAGAGCTTCATGGGACAGCGACGGATCCACACATGGTAAGTCGTCAAGTGTAGGGTTCATCCCTGGCCCAGGTGGGCCACAACCATACCTTACAACACCCCGCCATTCTCTCCTATCATGCGATTTTCTTCTCGCCTCTGCCAAACTCACATTTCTCTCCTGGAAAACATTCCTTTACTGACTCAATCCACTTTTTCTTCGGTCTCCCAACCGGTCGGTTCCCAACACACTCACCACTATACATCCGCTTAACCAACCGATTATCATTCATCCTTTCCACATGACAAAACTATCTCAACATACTTTCACTTATTCTCTCGTTTACCCCTTTCTTCACACCACACAACTCTCTAATATGTTCATTCCTCATTTTATCAATTCTTCTCACACCTAGCACGCCCCTAAGATTGTCCATCTGAACACATTGAACTCTAGATCTTCTTATTCCAGACCATAGTCTCACTACTATACATTAACACAGGTAACAACATACCCTCATGTAAGACCCTAGCGCACTCAAGACTTAGTCCTTTTACATCCACCAACGATTTAATTGCACCAGCCACCTTCCTATCATTCACAACTTTCCTACTACACTCAAATACTTGTTTCAATTGCTTACCATCCAACATGACTTCACAATGCGGACTCTCCTCACCCACAACCTGATATTACCTTACTAAATCTACATTTACTTTTAAACCTATCCTTTTACACACCCAACCAAATCCCCTTAAAATTTCTTCAGATTCTCCATACATAACCAAATCATCAGCGTACTCTCTTCTCTCCTTACTCTCTTCCATTCTCCATCATTCTAAGACCCTCGAATGCCACCCATACATTTAATTCTTCCATCACCTCATCCATATAGAAGTTAAATAGCCATGGAGGCATAACAAACACCTGCCTCACTTCACTATTAATATTAAACCATTCACTCTGCAATACACTTATTGTTCAGTATCGATATACATACTTTTGATTCCATTAAGAAGTCTAACACCGCACATCACTAACACCTGCCAGAGAGCTTCCCAATTAATCCTGTCATACACCTCTTGTAAGTCCATAAAACCTAAATACAATTTTCTCTTTTTCTCTCTCATTTTATCACTCATTTGCTTCCTTGTAAAAATTTTATCTACACATCCTCTACCCACCTCTAAATGCGCCTTTTTTTTTAACTATATATATATATATATATATATATATATATATATATATATATTATATATATATATAGTATATATATATATATATATATATATATATATATTATATATATTATATATATATATATATATATACGTCGAAATTTTGCCTACGTTTAGAGGGATATAGATAGATAGATAGTTTAGATACAAGGCCGTAGACAGGGGGGTGTCAGGAGATTCGAACCCTTCCCCGCCCCCTAAATTATTTAAGCGACCAAATTTTTTTATGGCTTGACTCTCATAAATAATAATAATAATAATAATCATAATAATAATAATAATATATAAATAATAATAATAATATAATAATAAAATAATAATAATAATAAAATAATATAATAATAATAATATAATACAACACAACAACAACACAACAACGAACAGACAACAACAACAACAACAACAACAACAACAACAACAACACACAACAACAACAACAACAACAAACAACAACAACAACAACACACAACAATAATAATAATAATAATAATAATAATCAATATAATAATCTAATAATAATTATAATAGTATAATAATAATAATAATAATAATAATAATAAATAATAATAATAAAATAATAATAATAAAATAATAATAATAATATAATAAAAATAATAATATAATAATAATAATAATAATAATAATAATAATACATAAATAATAATAATAATAATAATAATAATAATAAAATAATAATAAATAATAATATTAAAAATAAATAATAATGTTAGTAATAAAAATAATAATAATAATATTGTTAATAATAATAATAATAATATAAATAATAAAATAATATAATAATAATAATAATAATAATAATAATAATAATAATAATAATAATAAATAATAAATAATAATAATATAGAAGAGCCTATAAAATCCTATCCTTTCAGATAAGGATTGGCTCTGGATTAGTTAATAATAATATTGTAATAA
>JABUQX010111106.1:10000-20000 GCA_015478945.1 Trachelipus rathkii
TTTCCAAAATTTATTCATTTTTATTTGAATTATTTTAATTATTTTATTATTTTTAATTATTTTAATTATTTGCGTAACGTAATTATTTTCATTTTTTTTTTTTTATTTTTATTATTATGTTTAGTTTAATTTTGGTATTAGGTTTCGTCTCCAGCGACATAAACATGTGGCCTTTTTACGATCCCAAACATTGCCGTGTGCCGCGCAACTACAAAAGGGAGAGAGAGAGAGAGAGAGAGAGAGAGAGAGAGAGAGAGAGAGAGAGAGAGAGAGAGAGAGAGAGAGAGAGAGAGAGAGGCAGTATATATATATATATATATATATATATATATATATATATATTATAATATTATATATATATATATATATATATATATATATATATTATTATTATTTAATATATATATTATTTAACCTTGTTTGACCATGATATTTCGGCCTTGACCTATGTCCGGATACCCTATACCAGCCTACAACCTAGCCTAACCTGCACCTAACCTGACCCTAACCTAAACAAATAAACGCTAACCTTACCAACCTAACCTAACCTAACCTAACCTACCTAACTATCCTACACGTACACTACGTACACATCTACACGCTAGCCTACAGCCTATCCTATACACACTGCCAGCATCCACCCCGGCCTTGAGCTCATCCAGGTAACTGATGCCCTAGCCTTTTTGGTAAGGTCTGTGCGATAACATGAGTCATGTAAGGTACCTGACCCTGGTATGGATTATATCTAACTTATTTCCATGTTCCGCGGACACACACACACACACACACAAGGTACAAACACACACCACACTTACACACACACACTACAGTCATTCAAACACACACATACCACATACACACAACCACTTACACGTTTATACACACATTCAACTATGACCTTACACTCACCATATGGACACTTACACTTACATTTACACTTATACACACGTATTAACAAACACACGACCCAGCACGCTTTTGGTCTTCCAGGGTCAATTTTAAGCCCCACCCTAATTTTTTAGGCACTTAACTTTTATTAAAAACATTTCCGCGAAAACTAAAACTGTAACTCATTACAGACATCTTTTATATTTTTTTTACTTAATACTTGGATTGTTATAAAATTTTTTTTTTTAAAAATTGCATGTAAGAAAGAAAAAAACCAGCGTGCCTGATAAAATAAACATTTATTTTTAACTTTCCTTTGTACGAAATTTTATTAAAAAACATAATACTTTACAGACCCCTAAAGCAGTAAACAGAAGAAGTTAAAGGGCAGTAAAGAAAGCAGTAAAAACAAACGCATACTATTCCTTAGGTGTTAGGTAACACCTCTATTGTTTTACTGTTTTACTGCTTTAAAACTTCAATGTTTTACTGCTTTAAACGTCAATGTTTTAACTTGCTTTTTAGCTTATATGTTTTATCTGTTTAAACTCACGATATTTATTAGCATTACATACCTAAAGCTGTAAATCAGTAAATCAATAGAGGTGTTACCACACCTAAGGGAATAGTATGCGTTTGTTTTTACTGCTTAAAAAACTGCTTTAAAACTTTCTGTTTTAAAACTGGCTTTAACTTTCTGCCTTTAACCTGCTTTAAACTCATATACAATTACATACCTTAAAGCCAGTAAATCAGTAAAAATATCAATTAAAGAAGGTTGTTACCTAACACGCTAAGGGATTAAGTATGCTTTTGTTTTACACCTGCTTTACTGCTTTAACCTTCTGCTTTACTACTGCTTTAACCTTCTGCTTTACTGCTTTAACTTTCTGCTTTTTTAACTGCTTTAAACTTTTGTCCCCTGCTTTTAAAGCTGCTTTAACTCATGATGTTTACTGTTTTTAACTCATAATATTTATTAACATTAATGTGTTTTTTTTTTTTATTGTTTTAATAACTTTTATTTATTTTTTTTTATTAATTATTTTTATTATTTTTATTATTTATTTTTTTATTATTTTTTATTTTTTTATTTTAAATACTTAGTGATTAATTTTACTTCAATGCCTGTTGTTATTTATGTATTTAGAAAAAAAACACACATTCACCATGACACTTATCCAAATTCACTATGACACTTAATACACCACAACATATCAAACTATGACACCTTATATAACAATTCACTATGGACAACTTAAATTTACCGGCATAGACACTGTTACATTTACACTTATAACAATGGGTCACACAACACACACCACACACTCACCAGACACACACACACACTTCACACACACACACACACCAACACACACACACACACAGTCACACACACACTATGCCACTTATACACACACACACACATTCACTTACACTTACATTTAGCCATAGACACTTACACAACACACAACACACAACACACAACACACAACACACACACAACACACAACACACAACACACACACACAGATTTACTTACCCTCACACACAGATGTTACTTACACACCAGATTTACTTACACACATGACGTATATTTATTAAAACATTTTGTTTAATTAAGCACGACGTACATTTATAATACTCATTCAAATATAACTAAAGATTATTTCAAAGTTTCTTACAACTTCTATATTATAAATCAATCATTATCTTTGAACAAAGAATTTATTATGAACTTTAATACTTTTTGTTTATAAATTTATAACTATCAAGTTTTTAAATAACTTTTACTAAAATCTTATGAAATTTTAATTAAAAACATATATTTTACGTACCTTAAAGCAATAAATCAGTAAATCACGTAAGACCAGCCCCTAGCACCCCTCTAAGCCAAGCTATGCCACGTTTTTGTTCTATTGACTTAACTGCTTTACATCATCTTAGCCCTTGTAATAAGTATAAAAATAACAAAATAAATTCTTCTGCTTACATAACATGTATTTTATTAAAAATCATTCTAAATTTTTATTTAAAAATAAACAATATTCACTTACATTTATATTATTCACTCGATGTTAGCTAATTTTAAATTTTTCAAAAGTTTTTTTTTTTAAATAATTCGGATTTTTTTTTTTTATTATATATTATTATTATCTATGTAAATTGGACAATTCATCACGAGAAAACACAACAACCCGCACTCCTTACATGATACGAAACTGACCTCCTCTCCTGTAAAATGGTGTTGAAATAGACTACTTTTAGGCCAAAATTTAAGGATTAAATCCTTTTTTGTATCCGGGGCGTTTTTAAGCCTAATTCCAGAAGTCAAATATTAATTTCAAACTGAACCTTTTCTGTAAAATGTGGTGCAATTACTACGTTTAGGCCAAAATTTAGGCCTAAATTTAGGCCTAAAATTTTAGGATAAGCCCTTTTTGTGACGGGCTTAATTTAATCCTAATTCCAGGTCAAAAGGTAATTCCAGTAAAGACAAGAATCATTGTTATTATTATTTTTATAAATATATTTCAAACTGAAACATGCTGGATCGGTAAGAAGATCCTTTAAGCAGGTAAGAAGGAAATGTTTTCCTTACTTGTGATTGGTCGGAGTAGTTTTCCCCTAGTTCATAAGCTAACCACCGGGGCTCAGCATGAGCCCCACCCGCAAAGGCAGCCAACTCCGCACCCGCTGGTTGCGTACCGCCGCGTCCCCGCCCGCCCGCCGTGCGCCCGACAGGCGGCAATTTTACGCGTTCCCCGGCCCGCCGCGTGCGCCCGCAGGCGCACCCCGCCGCGGTTCCCGCCCGACGCGTGCGCCCGCAGGCGCAATTATTATTATTTCAAATTAATAATATATATAATATATATATATTATATATATATATATTATATAATATATATATATATATATATATATTATATATATATATATATATATATATATATATATATATATATTGTGTGGTGTGTGGGTGGGTGTGTGAGTGTAAGTGTCCCTATGTGGTATTTGCATATGGTGTGAATAAGAGATATATGTGTATGTGTGTATAAGGTAAGTTGTCTAATGGTAAAGTGGTAACTGGCTTATAAGAGAATCTAAATATAGGATGGTATCAAAGATGGACGCCATTCAAAAGAATGAGTCATCAAGATGAACCACCAATAGCTGAGGTAACGCAAAGCTAGGTTATTAAACGTTGGAGGCATCAAAAGCTTGAGGCATCAAAAAGCTGAGGCATCAAAGTTAAGGCATCAAAAGCTGGACATCAAAGTTGAGGCATCAAAAAAGCTGAGGTATCAAAGTTGAGAGCAATCAAAAAGCCTGAGGCATCAAAGATGGGCCATCAAAATATCGAGTGGGTTGGGAAGCGTATGTGTAAAGTGTGTAAGTGTGTGTGTGTGTGTGTGTGTGTTTGCACATGTGTGTGTATGTTTGTTCTAAATAATAATAACAATAGGCATAAAGTAAATACACTAAGTTATATAATAAATAAAAAATAAAATGTTTTAATAAATTATACTTATATGTGTATGTGAGTGTGTGGGTGTTGTGTGTGTGTGTGTGTGGTGTGTGTGTGTGTGTGTATGTGTTCTGTTTGTTCTAAATAATAATAACATTAGGCATGAAGTAAATAACAACAAGTATATAATAAAATAAAATAAAATGTTATATTAATACGTTATATGTGTAAGTGAGTGTGTGTAAGTGTGTGTGTGGTGGTGTGTGTGTGTGTGAATGATTGCGCGCCTGGGGCGCACGCGGCTGGCGGGAACGCGGAAATATTGCGCCCTGCGGGCGCACGGCGCGGGCGGGAAACGCGTAAATATTGGCGCCTGCGGGCGCAACGCGGACGGCGCGGGGACGCGGCGGGAACTTGCAGCGCAGCGGGTGCGGAGTTGCTGCCTTTGCGGGTGGGCTCATGCTGAGCCCTGGTGGGTTAGCTTATGAACTAGGGGAAAACTACTCCGAACAATCACAGTAAGGAAAACATTTCCCTCTTACCTGCTTAAAGGATCTTACCGATCCAGCATTGTTTCAGTTTGAAAAATATATTTTATAAGAAATAAATAATAAAATGATTTCTTGTCTATACTGGCATTACCTTTTGACCTGGAATTAGGATTAAATTAGCCCGCCTACAAAAAGGCTTATCCTAATTTAGGCTAAATTTAGGCCTAAATTTAGTTTATTGAACCACATTTTACAGAAAAAGGTCCGGTTTGAAATATATTTGACCTGGAATTAGGCTTAAATCGCCCCGGGATACAAAAAGATATCCTAAATTTAGGCCTAAGGTAGTTATTTCAACACATTTTACAGAGAGAGAGGTCAGTTTTGTATCTGTAAGGAGTGTGCGGGTTGTTGTGTTTTTTCGTGATGGATTGTCAATGTAAATAGATAATAAATAAATAATAATTAAAGAAAATCCGAATTATTTAAAAAACTTTGAAAATATTTTTAGCTAACATCGAGTGAATAATATAAATGTAAGTGAATAAATTGTTTATTTTTAAATAAAATTAGAATGATTTAATAAAATACATGTTATGTTAACAGAAAAACTTATTTTGTTATTTTTTATACTTATTACACATGCCTAAAGATGATGTAAAGCAGTAAGTCACATAGAACAAAACGTGCCATCGCTTGATGGTAGAGGGGTGCTAAGGGGCTGGTCTTACTTGATTTAACCTGATTAATTGCTTTTAAGGTACGTAAAATATATGTTTTTAATTAAATTTCATAAAATTTTTAGTAAAAGAGGGTTGTTTTTATTTTTTAAAAAAACTTTTAATATTTATAAAATTTTTAAACAAAAAGTATTAACAGTTAATAATAAATTCTTTGTTCAAAGATTATGATTGATTTATTATAGAAGTTTTAAGGAAACTTTGAAATAATTTTAGTTATTTTTGAATGAGTAATATAAATGTACGTGCTTAATTAAAACAAAATGTTTTAAATAAATATTTAAATTTTTTGTAAGTAAACCTGCGTGTGTAAGTAAATCTGTGTGTGGGTGTAAGTAAATCTGTTGTGTGTGTGTGTGTGCGTGTGTTGTGTGTGGTGTGTGTGTGTGTGTGTAAATGTTAAGGTGTCATGGCTAAATGTAAGTGTAAATAGTGAATGTGTTGGTTGTGGGTGTGTGTGTGTGTGTGTGAGTGTCATAGGTGAATGTGTGTGTGTGTGTGTGTGTGTTGTGTGGTGTGTGTGTGTGTGTGAGAGTGTGTGTGTGTGTGTGTGGTGATGTGTGTAAAAGTGTAAATGTAAGTGTCTATGGTAAATGTAAGTGTCCCATAGTGAATGTGTGTATATAAGTGTCATAGTGAATGTGTGTAATAAGTGTCATAGTGATGTGTGTATAAGTGTCATTAGCGAATGTGTGTTCTAATATAATAACAAACAGCCATTTTAAGTAATAACACTAAGTATAAATAAAATAAAATAAATAAAATAATAAAAATAAATAAAATAATAATAAAAATAATTAAAAAGGTAATTAAAACAAAAATAAAAAAAAAACCATAATGTTATAAATATATGAGTTAAAACAGTAAAACATATGAGTTAAAGCGGTAAAGAAGAAAGTTAAAGCAGTAAAAAAGCAGAAAGTTTAAAGCAAAGTAAAGGCAGAAACGTTAAAGCAGTAAACGCAGAAAGTTAAAACAGCAGTAAAACAGGTAAAACAAAGCATACGAATTCCTTGGTGTTAGGTAACACCTCTATTGATTTACCTGATTTACTGCTTTAAGGTATGTAATGTATGTGAAAGCAGTAAAGCAGAAAGTTAAAGCAGTAAAACAGAAGTTAAAGCAGTAAAGCAGTAAAACAAAAGCATACTATTCCCTTAGGTGTTAGGTAAAACAGTTCTATTGATTTACTGATTTATACAGCTTTTAAAGGTATGTATAATGCTAAATAAATATGATGAGTTAAAAGTAAAACAGTAAAACATAATAGCTAAAGCAAGTTAAAAAACATGAGTTAAAGCAGTACGGGTTAAAGCAGTAAAACAGTAAAAAAAACAATAGAGGTGTTACCTAACACCTCTAGGGAATAGTAATGCGTTTGTTTTAACATACCTGCTTACTAATTCTTGACTGCTTTAAACTTTTCTGGTTTTTACTGCTTTAAGGTCTGTATAAGTTATTATGTTTTTTTTAATAAATTCGTACAATTGTGTAAAATAAAATGTTTTATTATATCGCGGCACGGGCTGGTTTTTTTTTCTTTCTTACCATGCAAATTTTTAAAAATTTTTATAAATTAAAAAGTACTAAGTAAAAAATATAATAGATGTTATAACGAGTTACAGTTTTAGGATCGCGAAAATGTTTTTTTAATAAAAATGTTTAAGTGCCTAAAATTAGGGTGGGGGCTAATTGACCCCATGGAAGACCAAAGGGGCTGGGTTCGTTGTGTTTATACGTGTGTAATAAGTGTAAAATGTAAGTGTAAAGTGTCTATGGTGAGTGTAAGTGTCATAGTGAATGTGGGTTCATAGTGTAAGTACTTTTCCGCAATCTCGTGTGTGTGTGTGTGTGTTTGTGTGTGTTTGTTTGTGTGTGTGTGTGTTGTTTGTGTGTGTGTGTCCGCGGATGGAAAATAGAGTTAGGATTAGATCCATACAGGTCCAGGTACCTACATGACCTCATGTTAGCACAGATAGCTACCAAAGGCTAGGCATCAGTTACCTGAATGAGCTCAAGGCGGGGTGGATGCTAGGTGCAGGTGTAGGAAATAGGTGTTAAGGCTAGGTGTAGGTGTAACGCTAGGTGTGGTGTAGGATAGGTTAGGTTTTTAGGTTAGGTTTAGGTTAGGTTAGGTTTAGGTTAGGTAAGGTTAGGTTATGTTAGGTTAGGTCAGGTTAGGTGCAGGTTTAGGCCATAGGTGTAGGCTGGGTATAGGGTATCCGACAAGGTCAAGGCCGAAATATATATATATATACAAGGTTAATATATATATATATATATATATATAAATATATATATATATATATATATAATATATAATATATATATAATATATATATATATAATATATATATATACTGTCCTCTCTCTCCCTCTCTCTCTTCTCTCTCTCTCTGCTCATCCTCTCTCCTCTCAAGTTCTCTGCTCCTTCATTCTCATCATCTCTCTCTCTCCCTCCTCTCATCGTCGAGCTCGTCTCCTTCTCTCTCTCGCTCGGCTTCGTTTGGTAGAGTTGCGGCAGACGCATGTTTTGGATCGTAAAAAGCCACATGTTAGGTCGCTGGAACGCGCCGACCTAATTAATCTTCCATAAAATAAAATAAAATGAAAAAAATTACGTGTTACGTTACGCAAATAATTAAAATAATTAAAAATAATAAAATAATTAAAATAATTCAAATAAAAAATGAATAAAATAATTCAAATAAAATGAATAAATTTTGGAAATAAAAATGAATAAACAACGACAGCATGGTCTTCCACGTGCTTTTACGGTTCGAATTCAAAGATTTCGTTTCACGTTGCGATTCTCAGATGAGAGGCATGTTATAAAAACAGAAAATAAAATAAGAATAATTAAATACGGCAATAATAAAAATAATTCAAATAAAAATAGTTAAAAATTTAAATTCAAATAAAAAATGATTTCAAGTAAAAAAATTTTCAGTGTCCTCAAACACGTCAAAAGTGGTAAATGCTTCGAATGTTCCGCAAACTCCCCTCTCTCTCTCCTCTCTCTCTCGCCATCTCTCTCATCTCATCCTCTCATCTCCTGTCCTATCTCCATTTCTCTTCCTCTCGTCCTCCATCGCTGCTCTCTCATCTCTCTCCTCCTCTCTCTCTCTCAATATATAATTATATATATATAAATATATATATAATATTATATTATATGATATATATATATATTATATATATATATATATATATATATATATATATCAAATATTATATATAGATAGATATATATATATATATATATATATATATATATATAAATTATATGTAATTTGGCATAAGGAAATGCTATCATTCTTTTTATATTATTTATTATTATTATTATTATTAATTATTTTATTATTATTATTATTAATTATTATTAATTATTATTATATTATTATATAATAATTATTATAATATTACTGGGAACCGCTGGACTTGCTTTATACTAAACTGGAAAAATTAAATTTATATTTTTAACAATACGTGCCGTCTGGAACCGGGTGGTTAAAAAAAGGTCCGGGTTTGCCTCGGTACGTGAGAGGTCGAGTTCCTATTTTGATTTATGACCGAGGGGGAACTCGAATATATAAAGACGGTGAGGCTTGAGGTGGTAAGGAAGTTTAAGCACAGATGGAAGGGATGGTGAAAATTCGTGAGTAGCGACCACGTGGCTAGGGAGTCTTTGTACTATGATAGATATCTGTTTGTGACGTCATATGAAAAATACAAAAAAGGATATTAAAATACATTCATGATCCTACGTGAAATAAACGGAAATATTTCGGAATAAAAAGGACCATGAAGGTAGATGAGTTATAGAAAAACGAGGATGCGAAACAGCGAAAAAAAAACTATCCGGCGTGGTGCAGTGCGGTGCGGTGCGGTGCGGTGCTGCGCGGTTCGGCGCGGTTCGGCGGGGCCTTGCGGTTAAGCGAAAACGCGTTGGTGAACTCCGAAACGCCCCCCCACCCTTAAGGGGGGTGGGGGAAATCCGCGAAAAAAAAAAAAAAAAAAAAAAAAAAAAAAAAAAAAAAAATTAAAAAAAATAAAATAAATAAAATCAAAAAAAAAAAAAAAAAAAAAAAAAAAAAAAAAAAAAAAAAAAAAAAAAAAAAAAAAAAAAAAAAAAAAAAAAAAAAAAAAAAAAAAAAAAAAAAACACCCATGAAGGTAGCTGAGTATTCCAAAAATTACGGTGCCAAAAAAGGTCAAGGTCAGGTAAAAATACCGTTGGTCAAAATGACCAACGGTCAGTCAAGGTCAAAAAGGGGGCGGAGCTACGGTGTCCAAAATGACTCCCCTACTACTCAGGATATTAAACCTTCTTCACAAAACTCAGATTTTTGAAGCCTGTAATCAAAAGTAAATTTGTTTTAAGATTTTTTATGATTCCAACTTTATTCTTCT